>CM069451.1:35480605-35520284 GCA_035610835.1 Ophiura sarsii | reverse complement strand
CTCAAGATAACAGGTTTTTTACCGGGCGCCCAGTTGTTTATTTTTTAGCATTACCGGGCGCTATTGCAGGAGGACCGAGGGGTAAAAATCGCCCAGCGCCCGCTTATCTTGAGCCTTGGAACCGACAGAGCCCAATCTCAACCCGACACACAAAATGTTGATGGGCGACCCCCCCCCCCCCCCCCCCTCCCGCTTGGGCTGGCTACGCCACTGCTTAATGGCATGATCACCGTTCAATCATTACTTTCACTTTCGTTTGTCATTTTTAGTGTGTATTTTCCTCATACTCCTCTCTCCTTCTTTAGTTTTTTATACTTTTTCTTTTCTTTGCCTATTCCAATTTCCTCGCTCACTTAATTAAACCCTATCCCTAACCCTAAAACCCAGTGGCGCAGCCGAGGGGGGAGGTCGCCTTGATTCAAACAATCTTGTCGGTTCATTTTATTTCTCGCCACCCCCCCCCCCCCCCCCCCCCCATTAGGTTACAAGGCCCGGATTATCAGAGCGAATTAATAGCGCTTCTAAGCGGGCAATTTATGTCATGCAATATTGACGTCGTGTCGGTTGAGATTGGCACTGTCGGTTCATTTGACCAGAGGAATCATGGAATTATGATGGTCAAAAGTACACAGATGAAAATTTTTCGCGCGCTGTGCGCGCATAATGTTACCCCTCATTGCAATAATCAGTGGAACAAGCTTGTTTTAAGCCAAAATGTATCTCAATCGTGCCAATAGGTGTTGAGTCGAAAATGTTTGACTAACTACGCGCATTAGGCCTATATCTTGATTCAAACAATCTGTTCTTGTCGGTTCATTTTATTTCTCGCCACCCGATCGCCCCCCCCCCCCCCCAATATTGACGTCGTGTCGGTTACGATTGGCACTGTCGGTTCATTTGACCAGAGGAATCATGGAATTATGATGGTCAAAAGTACAGATGAAAAAATTTCCAATATCGTAATTCACTGTGACAAAAAAAAAGTGACCAGTGCCGCATGCCGCGAAAGGCGCGAATTGACAGAGTCCAGTGCCTTATTTCCTGTTAAACGGCACTGAGAGATGCGTATGGAAGTGGGCAAAAGTGTCTGACGGCCCTGATGTTGCATGTATGTGTTGTGTGGAATATGTATGTGAAGTTTGTAAAAGAAACGGGATGATTTGAGCTTTATTATAATTTTATCCGCCGATTTACCGCCACTGTGCATCCCAGCCTGAGGACTGAAAATTACGTGATGAAATTAATACCTCAAAATTCAGCGGCATTACTGACAAATGTGACGGATAACTTTTCTTTATATTCTGATATGTTATAAATAAGCATTGATTGCATAAGATTGCAAATTTTCACAAACATTGACCGTGGAATTTTTGAAATAGAGAGATTTTAACAGGCCGACATTTGTGTGTAAAGCCTATGGGGAGCTAATTAGTTCCGTGCTCCCTTAACATGTAAAGAAAGGACACTTAGACTCGAGTTGATTATCCAACTCCATTTGTTTTGGGATTATTAAATTAAGTTGTACCTGAAATGTGATAGTTAGAATTCTTCGGTGGATATCCGCATGTAAACCCAATTACGAATTGGTAAATTTATGCAAATCGTGTCCAGCGTCGTCTGTCCTGCTGCAACGCGCCTCTGCAATAGGGGCGACGGGCTACGAATAAGCAAAAGGTCATTCCCAAAAAAGAAAAAAAAGAAAAAGAAAAATCAAGTTAAAAACTAGTAGTACAATACAACAACGGTATTTATAGCTACTATTTACAGTGTTATCTAATAAAGCATTGCTTGATGTGGATATCTACAAGTTGCAGCTATCTCTGAAACTGAACTTTGCACTTTACAATATCAGAGATAACTCGCAGTCTGTGGAACAAAAAGTTTGTGCAAATAATATAAATTAAAATAGTACATACATTTTATTTACATGTACACAAATGTACATGTAAAATGTACATACATAATAGGCCAACTAACACGGTTACGGTACGTCTGAAATGGTAAATCCACTACTTGTTGTGATGTGTAAACAATATACATAGTTTGCACCCACAATCAGTTGAACGAGTATTGTGATTATTACCAAAAGCACCTGTGACCTTTTGTAATTTAACTTCTTGTGCTATATCATGATATTCATGCAGAATTCTTGAAAGATTCGCCGGTAGCAGCAAGAATATAGAATTGTTGATAAATAAATAGCTTCCTTCTTCAATATTCAAGCAACCTGTATCTACTCATTGTTAGTGCATTATCCTGCAATTTCTCTCTCAAAAATACTAGTTGTAGCAAGTTCCCAGAAATTATTTGAAACATTTTTGAGAAAACTGATTCCAACATGGCAGCTTCCAAAATTCAAACATCGGTGGCGATGCTGGAAAGTTATCGGGGAAGAGACAAGATCATGAGGACAGTGCAGTTTGGATCTTTGATGTTCAGTGGATTTCTCAGTGGATTGACTCCATCAAGTTCAGAAAAACTAAAGAAGATTGCCAGTCAGCTCGGGTTAGGTCGTCTGCTTTTACGACTGTTTGATGATATTCCAATGCTTGCTTACAATGTGTATGCTGGTGGACTCGGACAAAAGGTAAGGTTCAATGTGAATGTGAACATAAGATTGACCATTACATGGTTATAATATTTTTTTTACGAGTTAGTTAGTCCTACATGTAGAACAATTGTGGACAGTGTACCTTAAAAGCATGACAAATTTATAAATTAAACTATAAAGGCACTGTCTGCTCCCTGTCTACATTGTGACAAGGGGTGTACATACATGTACATGTATACTCCCTTTCATAACCCCTTGGACATAATTCATGTTATTTCACGCGAGCGTATTTTGTTGTTGTTTTCGAGGCGCGGCGTCAAAATGCTTGACAGGCGCGATAAACATGAACACGGTCACGCGCCGGCGATCACGGCGTGTGACGATTTCACGATTGACCAATTAGAATGCGCGATTATTCTTTTGAAGGGACTGGTACGCACTTCCGGGTTTACGCACATACGCACCTACGCATTACTACGCGAACCTACACACATACGTACGCAACTCGCACGTACGCATGATTTGATGGAATTATGTCCAAGGGATTATGAAAGGGAGTATAGTACCTGCCCGCACGCCCGAGGCGGGTACATTTTTTGCGCCGGCTGGTAAGTTTTGAAAATCACACGCCCAGCTGGCCGGTAAGATTTTTGATGTTGGTAAATATTTTATGACCCACAGAAATTGAACATCCTGCTATCCCTGCTAGTGCTACACATTTATATTCTATCGTAATAATTCCTGTCTATGAAATATGTAACACCTAAATATTATTGCCAACATTGAAATCAAGTATTACGTTACCTAATTTAAGAAAAGAGGCATTGCTGCATTTAGAATAATTTGTCTTTAAATTAAAATCGATGATGGTACGTACAGGTTAATTTGTAAATTGTCCAACGAATGTTCAAACAGCACTTCTGAGTAACAAGACATTTTTTTAGGGGGCATGAAAATAATGATGCAAATTTGTTGTGCCATTTTACGCTAAAATTGTCAAATTTGGTCTAATAACTAATTTGGTATTTATAAGCACATAAAATTTAGCTGTTTTATGCTAAAATTGTCAACATTTGGTCTAATTTAACCTAATTTAGTAAGAAAATGTGCGCACAGTGCGGAAAAAAATTGCATTTTTATACTAAAATTGTCTATTTTTTCTAATTTTAACCAAACTGATATTTTTTTGGGGAAAATGCCCCCCCCACCTTTCCCCCCTGTAGTGCCGCCACTGAATAGAGGAAACGTCAAGTAAATGCACAGAAAGGATTGTGGTGTGTGTGTTTGTATGCAGGGTGGTGGGGTGGGATGGGGGAGTGTTATGGGTGTGTTTAGCCACATGGGGTTACAGGTTTCAGTGTGTGTCTTCTTTTTACTTGCCCATAGTCATATGGTGTGTTCTTTGTACCTGGTTATTGTAAAGTGATTTCAATGTATTTCTTTTGTTCATATTTTGTACTTTTTTGTTCAGCGCACTGGGGTCTTGCGACGGAGTGCGCTTAATAAGCATGGTTTATTATTATTATTATTATTATTATTATTAAAACATTATATGACCAAGAAAGCTTGGATTAAAAAGAAGCGCTCTTTCCTCGCTCTTTCCTCAAGCTTCTTCTATTGTAAAAAGGTGTTAAAGGATGATTGATAAGATTCACATAATGACTCACATAAAACTGTTTCTTTTTATGGCGAGTCTATCATCATATTATCATTACATCATGTCATTCTGATCTTATTCTAATTTAATCCTGCAGGAGAAAAGTCCAGCCATATGGCTTCTTAGTCTACTCAAAGGCTGCATTGACCAGCTGTTTTATCCTGCGGAGCATATCGCATGGGCAGCAGACAATAAACTTATTGACACAAACTCAGGATTATGGTGGCTATTATCAGTTACATTATGGGGAATATCACTCTGTCTTGATATCATCAGGTAAGTACTATATAACTTAAATTGGATAATTATAAACAATCTGTAAATGTAATGTTCATGAGGTTAACGAGGGCGGGTCAGTAAGTTCTGTCACCAAAGGCAGCCCCAGCTACACAAGACCTGGGGGGGGGGGGTACTCACCCAATACGGTATACGGGGGTTGCCGCTCTAATGGGTAGCTTTTTGGGCACAAAATCCCTAAACATGGGGTATGATTTGTGCTGGAAATCCCTAATAATGGGGTCACGTTTTACAAATGGGTCTATTTTCGCGAAAATTTGCAATAATTAGGTCTATTTTCCCGATAATTTGCGAACATTTGGTCTAAAATGAAGCAAAACCCCTAAAAATGGGTACCGATTTTTCCAAAATCACCCCTAAAAATGGGTTTTGAATCTCCAGCGGCACACCCCCGATCAAACCAAATCCGAGTACCCCCCCGGGCACAAGACAAGACAATACTGTCTTAATATGTTATGTCATCCTTTATTTACATCACATTCTTAGGTAATTTTTTAGTTTGGATAGCCTGTAAAGAATTTGCCAAGCCCATTTCTGCAGCTATACGTATCTTCCTGTGAAATGGAGCCTACAAAGACGGTATCGAATCATGCTACATCACGACAATGCAAGTTCTCACAAAGCTTGCCTCACCCAGACTTACCTTGAAGAAAATGGTATCCTTTGATGGAAAATCCACTCTAATCACCCAACTTGGCTCCCTACGACTTCTGGGTCTTTCCCAACAATGAAATCAAAGTTTGCTTTGAGGCCTTTTCAAAGATCCATGACCTAGTCAAAGCTGTACATTCAGAGATGAGACAATCCCTAATTTTGAGTGTTGCCCAAACTTCGAGAAGTGGAGGATGAGGATGTAACGGTGTATAGACGTCAAGGGAAGCTTCTTCAAGCAAATGTGACTGTAGTTTTTGAAATTGTATGACCATCTTCAGAAACATGGGCAAAGTGACAAAACATTTTGATCCGCCCTCATATTATTCGTTCAGTCAAAATTATGAGATTACTTTGTAGGTTACTAACCTGGAAATTGATGAGCTATATTTTGACTTATCCCATCAATACCCCCCCCCCCCCCTACCAGATGCCCCCACCCCAATGAAATGACAAACTATATGTATATACATATAAAGGGGTCAAAAAAAGTAAGTCCCCCCCCCTAATATTAGATTACTTTTGTTTACATAACTTCACACACAAGTACACGTTTCGAAATGTTGAAACGATTATGAAAAGATAAAACGCTTGGCTACCTATAGAAAGTTTTGCATTTTCGATATCATGTTTACTTTTCCCAAAACAGTCACATTTCCGCAAAATGATGTTTTCAGAAAAAGTGGCACTTGGTCTATACCAGTAAATTTAAAAACTCTTTATCGTGATTTTTTCGTACGAAAATTAGACCAAGTTTGTTTACATAACTCCGCACAGGATTATTTGTTTTGAAAAATTTAAAAACTTGTGAGAAGAAAAAGTGATTGGCTTCTCACAGAAAGTTTCTCCGGTTCAATATCATGTTTACTTTTCCCAAAATTGTCTCATTTCCCCAAAACAATGTTCTCAGAAACAATGGCAATTTTCAAATTTCTATACAATTTTGTTTGCGTAACACCCCCACACAATAAGACGTTTTAAGAAATTAAAACTTTTCGGAAAAGAAAAAACGCTTAGCTATCCGTACAACGTTTCCCATTTTCAATATCATGTTTACTTTTCCCAAAAATGTCAAATATCCCCAAAATGATGTTTCCGTTAACATGAAATTTGCCAAAATCCAATACAAGTAAGTGCCACTTTTTCTGAAAACATCATTTTGAGGAAATGCGACTGCTTTGGGAAAAGTAAACATGATATCGAAAATGTAAAACTTTCCATTGGTAGCCAAGCGTTTTCTCTTTTCATAATCGTTTGAATTTTTCAAAACGTCTAATTGTGTGTGAAGTTATGTACACCAAAGTAATCTAACTTTAGAGGGGGACTTACTTTTTTTGACCCCTTTATTATTCCTCCCTCCCACTGATCACAGGCCTGTCCACCTAATGCCCCCCTCCAATTGAATACCCTAGTTACACTACTGCGATCAGGTCGTCATCACATTTGACAAACCACTGAAGTTATTTGAACCATGTAACAACTATTGGATGGTATTCAAAATGACGAGATTGCCAGAAAGTTTTAGCAATAGTATATAAAGTCATAAACATTCAATTGAAGCACAAGGTGACTTTATCCTAATCAGGACATTCAACCATGTAGGTTAGATATTGTTAAACTTCTCTACTCGTAAAATAATACAACGACTCTTGTATAGCGCTTTACACCGAAGTCCCATAGCGCTTACAAATAACAAAAGAAAGCAACAAAAAAACAGAGCAAAACATACAAGTATATGAAAGTCACAATATGCCAGGAAACAACCCTTATTTATCCCATGTTTTATATTTCATTGCAGAAATTGTGTTAAACTTGTTCAACAGAGGCAGAAGACACAGAGGTACCGCCAAGATTTGATATCTGAACAGCCACCAAGCATTGATGGGTAGGTATAGTGCTCAGTGGCGGCACTACAAGGAAGGGGGAGGTTGGCAGTCATGACCTTTGACCTTCCAGTCAGCTCAAGCACTACCCCATTTTGTCCCCCACCCCCAAATCAAAACGTCACATTTACTTAAAATTAGCTTAAAATTTACTTAAAATTAGCTTAAAATTGGTCTGAAATATCAAATTCCGTACAAATTAAGCTGATTTCAGGCTGTTTTTACAATAAAAGCCAACATTTTCATGTGCTTGGTGCACATCCCCCCTCCCCAATTTGTTTTGTCTCCCCCATTGGTCTTTTATGCTGGTGCCGCCAATGATAGTGCTAAATGTTAACAAGTTGTGATACACAGGATCAGCCAGGTTTATTGTATGGAATTCAATCCAGATCATACATGAAATGGTACAAACCTTAAGATCATGGGATTCTCTCCCCAACATGAGAATTTCTCACACTCATAATACACCTATCAGTTGTAAGACGCACTATACGACCCCCGGGAGAGGTGCGTCGTGGGTGCGTCGTTTACCAATAATTTTTGACGGAGGGTACGTCAGTGGCAGCCTTTGGTCCGTCAAAAAAATGACGGAGGGTGCGTCAAAGTCCGTCACTTTACATGATGGGTGCGTCACAGTGTACATCTGTTTACAAACAACAAAATACGACCTTTAAATAAAGCTATAGGCCTACTATACCACATAACTCCTTGACCAGGCTCTACTTTAATACCGCCAACATCACTCCGATATTTTATACCGCATGTTCTAAAATACCTGAAATCACTCGATCATCACCAATTGCAATACAAGAGTTTGGCAAACGAAAAAAACCAAGGAACCGACAGTAGACCGAGAACCTTTCATTTTTAGAGTAGTGTCACGTATAAGATAGGGGATCAGCATTGCGCTCTTCCGCACAAGCGCAGAACAATCTAACAACACAGAGGTAGTAAAATATGTTATGAATTTTAGACCAGTCAGACATTATTGCGCATAAAAGTTCTCCTCTTGGTTCCGTCCATCCCGGTCCGGGGTCTATATAATTATTCGAGGGCCAGGGTTGACAACATCGAATAAGGGCAGATCCCCCGTGAATCAAAAGTAGTTTCATTTCCAGTAGTCATCGTGTTTTATCCAGTTTAGTCAACGATATCTGACGACGGGGTGCGTCGTCATGGTCCGTCAGAATCCACCAATGGTGCGTCCAAAAATTGACTGAGGGTGCGTATTTGGATGGCAATGGTCCGTCGTTTTTTTGACACAGGGTGCGTCATGGTACATGAGAAGTTGACGCACCTCGGTAAAGTGACGCACCACTCCCGGGGTCGTATAGTGCGTCTTACAACTGATAGGTGTATAATCCTTAAGGGGGCTGTGCACCTTCGTATAGCCTCCGTAAAACTGCCGTAACTTCTTCATTATTCATTTAATCTAGATAAAAGTATACATTTTTTTGCAGGAAAGGGTTCAATGAATCCAACTATGATCATGAAATTGACCATTTTGGAGAAAATTATAAAAAACACGTTTTTTGACCCATTTTAGGTTTGGAAAAGATAACTCAAAATATATTTTGTCAAATTTTGTCATACTAGTTTTATTATATTCCTCATACAATTCCCTAGGAATCATTTTTTTTTTTTTTGAAAACATTTATTGTTTTTTGAATTAGAGACCAAAAAGTGCTAAAAACGTGATTTTTGAACGTCATTCATTGAACCCTTTCCTGCAAAAAAATGTATACTTTCATATAGATTAAATGAATAATGAAGAAGTTACGGCAGTTTTACGGAGGCTGTACCTGAAGGTGCACAGCCCCCTTAACAATCCAGATCCTATCCATTCCCATTGTCTCACTGCTACAGCCCACCCAGCAACTGAATCATTCCTCTTAGAGGTATTAAAGCAGGGGGATGCGATCAAAATCAAATCAATAATTAGGAGAAGGTTGCAGCCCGGGGGAACTCAACTTATTTTTGGGCCTTAAGAGCTGATTTCCCCCAAAATTTGTTTAGTAAGAATGCCAATTTGTCAACAAATTGGGGTTTTAGAATTTAATATAATTGGCAGCCTCAACAAAGGATTCAATCAATCAATCATACACATCTAATTTGAAAACAAATTGTTCTCATTTAACACAGACATGCACCATTAAGCGCATGTGAACTACAGAAGCTAGAAGAAGAAGAATCGTCACTCCGGTTACAGATCTTCAGAAGTTTGTGCGATCTAGGGTGCGCCATACACTGGTCTAAACCTGGTTTCCTATGGGCAGGAAAACTACCAGATTCTGCTGTTGGTGTGCTTGGTTCAGTGTCTTCCATAATAGGAATGCATGCGTATATTGTCCAGATGCGCAACACAAAGAAAGCTAAGTAAACTAATTTGAATTTCAACATGAGGTACACGATAAGTTCTTAATTATATGCATTTGAGTTCGCATGTGTCAGAATTATACAGGGTGAATACAAAATTGTGCACGAATTGATGAAACAGCACTTATCGTAAATCCCATTGGAATGGTGGAATGGTTTAGCTTACAAAACTTGTCACATTTTGTTTATTTTTCAATTGATTAGTTTCAGTCTTTCAGAAGATAAACTAGAATACATTATTATGCTATATATACAAACAACAACAATTTTATGGTTCAGTACACACATCAAGGTCGAGAGCCGTTTCAATCTGTGCACTATGTTTGATTCACCCTGTAGGCCTACATGTAGAGAAACAAGATATAATGAGTGCTAATGTAAAGGTGCCTTTATGATGTCTGAAGTGAGTGCTCAAGAAATTGTGAACCACCATACCTATAAAATAATGTTGAGTATTAATATAAGATTCACAGACAACAACAATGATATGCTTATAATCTAGTTTGGCTAGATTCCATTCAATTCTGTGTATATCGCCCTCTATGGGTTATTGGGATCAGAGTTGTACTACAGAAACATTCTTGATATGTTTATGCCGGAGGGGGGGTTGGGGTACTCGCCTAATACGGTATACGGGGATGTGCCGCTCTAATGGGTGACTTTTTTTGCAAAAATCCCTAAACATGGGGTATGATTTGTGCTGGAAAATCCCTAACAATGGGGTCACTTTTTACAAATGGGTCTATTTTTGGCGAAAATTTGCGAAAATTAGATCTATTTTCCCAATAATTTGTGTAAATTGGGTCTATATTGCAGCAAAATCCTTAGAAATGGGTATCGTTTTTTCCAAAATCACCCTTAGAAATGGGTAGGGGTTTTGAATCTCCAGCGGCACAATCTCGACCAAACCAAATCCAAGTACCCCCCCCCCCCCACCGGGTGTTTATGTTACATGTGAACTTCGAGGCAGTGATATTGGTACTGATGTCACTGCCCTGAAGGGAAATTAGGCCTGCGTAAATAAATATTGATCCAAAACCCACCATTCAAAGTTAGAACTGCCACTATTGAGTCAATAAGATAAGACACTCAAATGGAGTGCTTATTATGCACCTATCAATTGCAACCCTGCCCCGGGACATAGTGGGGACTGTAGCGGGGACGTACAATCTTGTTTGCCTGGCTATGCAGGGGGAGTACCGGGGGACGTACAAAGTGTGCCCTGCTAGCCGGGGCGTGTAGCGGGGATGTACATCACTGAAAAAATGAGCATTGGAATGGCTGTAGCCAGAGCGTACACTTTGGACTGTAGCCGGGGAATACATTTCATCCCGGCAAAGGCCCAAGGGTAGGGGGGGTGCAGGACTGGCAGATGTACTACAAATGTGCCCTGCCCTGCAGGGACCGTACATAACTACCGGGCACAACACATTGGCAATTTGTACGTCCCCGCCCAAATCCCTGCTAGTCTTGGACCCCCGGGGCGGGATTGCAATTTAATTTATAAGTGCATTATGTAAATATGTAATGGCCATCTATTGTTTTATTCCTCCCACTCAGATGATATCACTACTATTGTGAAAGTGAAATGTTTTTGTGCACCAGGAAGCAAACTTAATCGCAACAGAAATCAAAACATGCCAAAATATTTAGTTCCCATTTTTCATGGATACACCATTGTATTTTGCAAATTAAAAAATATAAAACCATGGGGTTTCCTTTCTCTCCACAAAAGAAAACTTTCCCCTATTGTAATAGCATAGTATGGGATGCCCTCTAGTTGTGATTTTTTCATTGAAATGTAATTTGACAATATAACCATGAAACCAAATTATTTCCTTATTACTTCAAAATCAGATTTTGAAATAAGTTTCTGGGTACCAGGACAATTTATTTGAGTGGTTTTTTTCGTTCGTATGATATAATTCCATGGTTTCAGTTTCACACCATTTTAACGCTGTTTACAGTGTTTCCGGTTACAGCCACAACTGTGAACACACCCCTTATATGGAATGCTTTATGATGAAAATCAAAGAAATATGTTGAAAAATTCTTGAATTGGAAGCAGATTTCCATTATGATTTAGTAATGTGCTGTGATGCTTTTTTAACAGAAAATACAGTCAAAATAGATTTATGAGTGTAAAAATTTGAAAAAGATCACATAATATTGCTTTAAATTTTAAAAAAATCCCAACTCCAGAAGAAAACAATGCAATTCCAACATTTTTTCTCTCTTAAATACAATTTTCCCAGGGGAAAATCATACGTTATGGGTATTTCCGAACCTTTGTAAAGGGTGAATAAAACACTGTTTGGGGATAAAACTATAGGAAGACAAACCAGAAACAATTTGATGTTATTCAAAAACCAATATCTATATTCAAGAATGAATGCTGCATTTTATAAGCTGCAATGGAATTCACAGACATGTATTAATATTTTAAAACTGTAATTTGTAATCTTTATTTTCAATCACTGAAATGTTAAATTATATCTAGCCCACGAAAAATAGATCCTTGATTCTAAACGTATATTTAGGGTGTAGTTAATAGAAATTAATGTCATTTAAGAGGGCTGTGGACTCTCAGGTACAGCCTCCGTAAAACTGCCGTAACTTATTCAATATTCATTTAATCTTTATAAACGTATACAGTTGCCAACAAAATGTGATTTTTACCACCAAAATCATTTTTGGCACCTTTTGGTCTCTAACTCAAAAAATAAATAAGATATTAAAATAATAAAAAAAATTCTCCTAGGGAATGTTATCAGGATTAACATAAAACTAGTATGACAAAATTTGACAAAATATATTTTGAGTTATCTCTGCAGAACCTAAAATGGGTCAAAAAACGTGTTTTTTATAATTTTTTCCAAAATGGTCAATTTCATTATCATGGTTGGATTAATTGAACCCTTTCGTGCAAAAAACTGTATACGTTTATAAAGATTAAATGAATATTGAAGAAGTTACGGCAGTTTTACGGAGGCTGTACCTGAGAGTCCACAGCCCCCTTAAAGCAAATTTTTAAAAACAGTATTTATAATAGTGGATTATTGGTTATCTGATAAATGTAAAGCCTTCAGGTTGTGTTGTATATAGTTTGAAATATATTATTAACCCTCATCCTGCTGAGGGGATTTGTGGTTACCACCCCAAGGGTTTTCTCTAGGGGCACCGAAAACAGAAAGTGACCGAGGGTATCTAGGTAATCGTTTTTACATCCTTTGGGCTCATTTTGCCATAAGAAAATTGAAGGTACCACCTTACCCGGGGCAGGGTAAGCTGTCAAAGTCTGAGAGTAGGGGGGGGGGGGGAGGGGGTTGCCACCTTACAATAAACATAATTTCCCTCTCTTTTAAGCCAAAGACCTGGTGAAATTCCGATATTTGGAACTTTTTTGGCGCAAATTTTAATTTTGGCCTATATTTCACTGTACAACGCATTTTGAGGTCGGCCATGCTTAGATGTCATTGTGACGTTATGCATGGAATGTTTGTACTTATTTTGGTATGTATGGAAAGAAGAGACCTCTAGCTATACCATGGTATCAAATAAGCATACTCTGCATCACGGTTTGGATTTAGTGGGGAAGGGCTTGTAACCACACCGACCCCTTTAAGTAAACTGTGTTACAAAAAGGCTCAGTAGCACAAGGGTTAGGGGAGACGTCAAAACTCGACCGCCCGTTGACTGCCGGTTACGGGCGGTTCCGCCCGGTTCTTTCAGGTCAAATGTTTTACTGGTATATGAATATTCGCGCATGCAACACTGAACAACCGCCGGTTGACTTAATGCTGTAATCTGACCAATTTACACTATCAATCTGTTACTTTGCGGTCATAATAGCTCTCTCTATAATCGTTCTATAAAAAAACGACATTCATAGAATTTCGGTATTGATTTTAAAAAGTTAATTGAGCTATAAACAGATTGAAAAAGCCAACCCCAGCGAAAATCAATAGCTGTATTGTACTGGTTGTCACCTGAGACTTTTAAGTCTTAAAAGAGCCCATTACTTCAAGATGTTATTGCTCACGTGTGTGACGAGGCACTTTCAACCGGTCGTGTTCACCAGAGTGATACTATTTGACCTCATTATGTGTGTATATTATAACAGACGACACGTTTTGTGAGAACCAAACGGAACCGGCCGTAACCGGCGGTTGCCGGGCGGTCGAGTTTTGACGTGATCCCTTATCAATTTTAACACTTTCCACGCAGCAGGCAGCTGCAGATGACATCCCAAAATTTCCCAAAATGTCAAAATTATTGAATTTCATCACCATATTTGGAATCGCAATGAGAAATGCATTGACATAAGTACAAACATGCCTAGTATTGGGTCAATAAACCTTGAGATTGGCTTTGAAAATTGTGAAAGGTATCTGAAAAATCTGTTTTGTGTATGTTAAAAATAATAGCCGTGTGGAAAGTGTTAATATTAACATACACAGGGTCAGTATTATTGATGCATCCTGCTATTTTCAACGGTCTCATTACACAGTAAATAAAGCAAACATAAAACTATTCTTTATATTAGCATCTGCAAAATGACTTTAATTTTAATCTTCAATTCAATAAAGAAATATATAACTTATATCATATCTTAACACTTTCCACGCGGCTATTGGTTTTACCAAATACAAACAGATTTTTCAGAAACCTTTCCCAATTTTCAAAGTCTATCTCAAGAATTACTGACCCAATACTAGGCATAGTTGTACTCATTCCAATGCATTTCTCATGGTGATTCTTAATATGGTAATGAAATTCAATAATTTTGACATTTTTGAAACATTTTGTGAAATTTTGGAATGTCGTCTGCAGACGCCTGCCGCGTGGAAAGTGTTAATTACAATGTATTCATCATACAACCAAGTTGTTAAACCCTAACCCATGTGGGTGTTTTGTAGCAATCAAGCTAACAGGGGACAAATAATGACAGAAGAAGGAGTCATAGACCTCTGGAGCCATAGTCCGCCCTGTACAGTAAAGTATAGGGCACTTATCTCTACATGCAACACTAGTTTCACGCTCTTTCCATGTATGTATATGGAGGGCGGACTGTCGCTCCAGGGGGACTATGGCTCCTTTCACACCGGGACCATGTCAAGGTGATTGTGCATCATGCTAAGGGGTCACGCTCCCGAAAATAACTTATCGGGAGTGGCAGCGCCAGCCTCATAATTTATGGGTGGGGGGGGGGGAACACATTTTGTTTAGGGGGCGGGGGCGGGGGGCATTAAAAAACTTGCCTTTTTATGCTAAAATTGTCAATTTTTTTCTAATTTTAACTAAATTCAATTTTTTTTTAGGGGGAAGGGGAAAAGTAGGGGGGTGCAAAAAAAAGTGATGGGGAAAATGCCCCCCCCCCCCTGTAGTGCAGCCACTGCTTATCTGAGCCTATTTGTGCCTTTTTTGGATTGCACAATTGAGATGATAGGGATCCACCGGCATGATGCTTCTGTTGGATTTTGTTGGATTTAGCTGGGTTAGGGTCAATGCAGAGAAAGAAATATTAAAAACAACTTATTAAATAAATTACTATGGTTTATCATTACAAAATGTAACAGTTAAATAAACAATTCAGCTGTTCAAAATCAAAGGCTGTTTCAGAAATAAATAGAAAAACATAAAACAAATACAGGTTTCATCTTAAATATTTTAGCAAAGCTTGTAGTTTACTGTTAAAGCACCAGGTAATGAGTTGTTGCTTATTATTTACACAATTATATGCAATGGAATATATATTTACACGGATGTATGTACTATATGGCAGCCAAAAACGTTTTAGTTTTGGCTTCCTTATAACCCCAAAGGGCAATTATTGTTTTTGAATAATTTTGAGCTATACCAGTATTTTTTATTTAAAAATATAATTTTTCGAATGGATGGTTTGAAAAATTGAAATAAAGTCATTGTGAAAACCTTTTTTACATGTTATAAATTAAATTAATCATTTTCTATTTTCAATTCAAGGTGAAAAAATAAAAAATAAAACTATGCCAAAATATTACTTTAAAGATTTGCACATGTTCAATGTATTTGCATATGATCAATGTATTTATCACTAGTGAGTTGTTTCAATTTTTCAAACCAGTCTTGATCTTGATTTGGAATAGTTTTATGTAAGGTTGAGAAAGCATTCCAAGTTTCATGTAATAAATCCCTGTATTATGGTATTCAGATTACCGTATTATCCCTATTAAGCGCCCAGGGCGGTTAACTAAGTCATTTTGGGTGGGCGCTTATAGTAGGCCTATACTGATTTACAAAGTTGTTGACCGTCAAGGTTGCAAAATTCAACAACCTTTACGTCCCAAGATTGCAAAATTCTATGTTTTGCAATTCAAGATGGCAATGAATGACAATAAACACGAAACGTGCATATTTCGGATGGTTTCTGTTGCTGTTTGAAGGCATAGCACATGGTTTAAGTTCACTTTTGGATCACAAACAATATGTCAAGTATGTCTGAAGTTAAAATAACTACAATTTCCTCTTTATTTTCAAGCAATTTGTAGTCCGAGACTTAGTGTGAGTAACTTTTAAGTAAGCTTATTTTTTGGGTGGGCGGTTAATTAGTATATATTTTTAAAGTCACCTGAGAAAAGGGGGGTGGGCGCTTATAAGGTCCTGGGCGCTTAATAGGGATAATACGGTAATTCTATTATATATGACAGATATGGTTATATGGTATGTAATATTCATCAAGGCGACGAATCAAAGAAACCCTGTTCTACGGACCCGACCGACACATTTTTTTTTTGAAATCTGTGATGATTTTTTTTCACATGCAAATGAATACCAACCAAAATTATTTGTTTGGCTTGTCTAATTACGGTAACATTTTTCGAGATTTTATTAATTGTTAACATTCATTTTGAAGGGGGAAAAAAGGGGGAAAAAGGCCAGACCAACCCAACTTGAAAGGTCCATTTACCCGTAGAACAGGTTTATTTTTTGTGGCCTAATATATAATTTGTGTCCAATGTACATGTCATTGAATCCCAACAAAACCCGTACATGTCATTGAATCCCAACAAAACCGCAACCATGTCTGGTGGTGTTGATGATGTGGCTGGGGTGTTACAACCCCACCTCAAACTCAAATAATAATCACTAACTTGATCAGCAATGGGGATTTACCTTTAAAAGGGTATACACCTCGAAACCTGCTAATTCTACTTCCATACAGTGGAACTCATAATTATCATTTTTACAGAATTATATCTAAAGATTGTACACATGCACTTGAGCAGTACATTTGTATGTATTTTACGTTAAACATGTGGACCACATCACCCCATTAAAATATTTATTATGAGATATAGCAGATCAAAGCTAACTACTTTTTCCATAGCAATGCAATGTTTTCTTCTTCGAAGATTGTGATTCCTTTGGATCACTGTTTTCCAATTTAAAGCAGCGCTATAAGTTCAATCAGTTACAAAATGGCAAGAAATATTCGTTTTTTTTATCTCTCTGCGGGCAAAAGTAATCCAAGTGTTCACACACGATTATGGCCATACGCACACGGTTTTGGCCGCACACACGTGTCATGCATATAATGCAGAATGCCCGTGTTGCCTTCATGCGCATCCATATGCTTCTGTATTGCATTTGCTGCTGTAATAGGATTCGCCAATTTGGAACTGATCAAACTATAGATATTTATTGCAAGTTATTTTATAGCAACTGGCTTACAGTTATAAATTACCTTGACTTGTTCAGGTTTTGTATGGATTGGGTCAATTCAATTTCTACATTTGTCTAAATATGGCAATAAGATAATAATAATAATAATACATGAATATACTCCTACATTATTTGTGGGAGTACTGATTGTTATGATATATGGTTGAAAGAAATTAAATATATATTTTTATACAAGAAATTATGTATATATACCTATTTACAAATATGAGAATAAAGTGAATGATTATATATGATACAATTATTTGAGTTGTTTCATTGATTAACAAAGGTAAGGCCCACGTAAATCCATTTTGAGTTTCCCGTAACATTACTTTCAATTTTTATCGAGGTAATTTATCATTCAATGTTCAGTATTTTAACGATTCCATCATTTCAGCCTTTTCTTCAAACAGTATACACACATATTTTGAAATGCATTTGTCTATAAAGTTTGTTGAGTGAAAAATTGACTAAAATAATGAATTATCTTTCAGACTAAGCATTGCAAGCATGGCTGAAAATACCACAGGCGGGTGAGAGGAAACTCAAAATTGATTTGTTAAGCCTTAATGCATCGTAATGAGTATATTTCACTACATGTATTCTCTGTGTCTCACTGAAGTTGATGTCAGTACATATACAGGGTGTCCCAGAAAACCTGCAACTTATTTTGACAGCGCTCTAGTTTAAATTTTAAGCCATGGATTTTATTCATGTTTAAACAGTTTGGACAAATTATGCGCATGTAAAGAAAGGTATGTCGAAAACCTGTTCGACTGACAGATTTGACGGAAAATGATGGTTCTATTGTGCAGTCCAGTTCACCACACAAACTTGCAACTAACATTGACGGCGTTTTAGTTTCACTTTCTCACCATGGATTGTAATCATGTTCATACATTCTGGAAGCCTTAACATCTAAAAAATACAATAGTTAATAAATAATCAACTTTGCTAAATTGGTTTTGAAATCATGTGTGAGCAAGGAGATATATCGACAGGGGTGTCATGGACGGGCTGTATGGACGAGGGGGACATGTCCCCCCCCCCCATGTTTTGAGGTGGTGGACATAATATCAAATGTGCCCCCCATGTTTTGAGTTTGCACGTGATCAAAATAGAACATTTTAGAAACACCTAATAGTCCGTTAGTTTGACAAGAGGAATCATGGAATTATGATGGTCAAAAGTACACCGACGGAAAAATGTCTGTGCGCTATGTGCACATGTGTCCCAAAGAAGTAATATGTTTGGGATAGAAGCTTGTTTGAAGCAAAAATGTGAACTCAAACATTTTTTGCGCGCTAAAAGCGCATTTGTTTCCTCAAAAATATATTGTCAGTTGACTTTCAATTCTTGCACCCCCCCCCCCCCCCACCACCCCCCCACATATCAAAAAAGAATAGTTTACGGCACTGCGAACCACACGGAATATTCAAAATATTATGTGGGTGACTTTAAAAACGTTATACAGGACTATTTAAGTGTTAGAAATACAATTTTTGCGTGCTTTACGCGCATTTCTTTTATAGGTTTCTCCATTATAATGGGTCTTGATCCACACCAAATATTCATTTGTATCAACATTCATTCAACAACGAACATTTCAATAAAATATCGGTCGAAGTGCCCACCAAATCACACCAAATGGGTTCGAAAATTGAAAAAAATTGAAACGATGAGGGGGGCACATCCCCCCTCAGACTCCCCCTTGTCCGCGCTAGCTCTGAACGCGGTGCTTCGCACATTCATTTACAACAATTAAGTTATTTAGCTATTTTTATTTGGGGACGGGCAACTTAATATAATGTCCTCCCACATTTAAATGTGGATTGACGCCCCTGTATATCGCAAATCAGTTTAACTATCTTGACAGAAAATTATACCGCTACATTGCTACGCAGCCTTATGACTCAATATGAACCGTAAAAAGTCTGCTCATCCAAATGTATGTGTTAATATAAATGGTAAGTAGCAACAGCTCGTATTTTCTTTTAAATTCTCCGAAGCAAAATTTATTAGAATATAAAAATGCTTATATAAATCGTAAGAAATTCAGTACAAATGTTCCTTTAGTGTTACAACTCATAAGACTTGTGCATTATTATCTTTTAAATATTTAAATACTACTAGCTTTTTTAGTAATAGTATGCAATCCAATATACTGTATAACAACTTAATTTCACGGCAACTCAATTTAGCGAATTAGCATTTAGTCAACTTGTGGCGGCACATGAATTTCACTAGTTTGTATAATTTTCCTATGTATAAATATAATAAATAATATAATTGGCGGCAATTTCATTTGGCGAATTGGATCTCCTAGCTAAAATAGTGAAATCAAATTGCTAGCGAAAGTTGTTTTACAGTAAAGCGAAATGGAATTAAGCTAAACATTATATTGCGCTTTATTCCATAAATCTGATCCAGGAGCATAAAAGAGGGTCAGAATCGCTTGTGTGCAGGATAGGACTATAATACTGTAAAAGTGGAAATTTTCGCGTTTTGCCCATTTTTAACAATTTCGCTTGTTTTTATTTTCGCGATTTTGAGCTTCCTTACATAGACCTACACACAAAATGTATGTTTTCGCGCTAGTTAAATTTAGCGCAAAAAGCGTGAAACTTCCCACATTTCCACTTTTACAGTACTTGAGAAACATAATTGTATTACAACAATACTACCCATAATACAGTTTGTGAGTTGGTTTATATTTTTGGCAAAGTATAATTTTAAAAAGTCATTAATTTTTATATTGAGTGTACCCTAAATGATCTACAAATTTGGCAAGACTAAAGAACAATAACAAAAATGAAAGCAAAAGAAAGAAAGACAGATGTGGAAAATAATTCAAATAAATATATAAATAATAAAAAAGCAGCATTGTAAATCAATTTCAAATATTGCATGAGGTCCCATGGTGTCTTAAAAAAGTAACAAAAATGGAAATTATATCGACAATGGTTTTCTTCTGCAATCAATTCCAAAAGAAGACACAGCTTTTGTTGGTAAGAATGTTGCCCTTCAAAGCTCAGGACAGAGAAATTGATTAATGAATATCATTATACAAATTCCCTTTTTTGTATATAAAAAGAGCAAATGTGAACAATAGACCAATGATTAACAATGGTCAATGAACTAAGTGATTAGAAATCAAACTAATAACTCTCTATAAAGAGCTCTGATTGGGCCAATCAATTGGTTCACTGCAACTCAGATGATAAAGATTGCAGCATTGATATTGAGCATGTCATATATCTGCAAAACAACTAAAGCATCAAATAATGTGCTTCAATCCTCATCATTTAGCACCATACTTTTGTAAGCCACTTCCTGTAGTATATTTATTTACAACATAGAAATTAGAAAAGTACTTACTTAATTAGAACATAACTTGAGTAATTTCAATTGCATAAAACATAATACAAAATTGAAAGCACATGTCAAGCAGTACATATTTGTGGCAAAATATTGCAACGTGCCAACACTGACAAATGAAGCATGACAATGTTCCTTATTACAGAAGTTAGAAAATGATGTACTGGTGTCAGAAAATTTGAGAAGAATATGTCATGTTTCACACAGTGCAACACAGTTCATTTGCATACTCGTAATACAGTGAAACCTCGTTCACACAAAGTTGCCCTGGCCTCATATTGTTGACTTTGGCATATGGTGGGTGGCACCATTGCTCTAGCTAGAAGAACCGGGGTTCGCCTCTTCAAAACAAAGGTACGCCGATCCAGATGGGTTGCGGTCTTCTTGCGCACCATCCTCCGGATCGCTTGCAGATATAGATCGGGCTCAACGATGGTGTTAGATATATGTGCTATCAGATCATATTATAATGTAAAATAAAAATATATGCTTTGGACTTGAAAGCACTTTGTGTTTAAAGCATTTTGTGTTATCAAATTTTGTGTTAACGAGGTTCCACTATACCACCCTTTATAGTGCATATTTCATATACAAAGGTCAAAACAATGCTCAAAATAGCATAATGAGTACTGGTTAAATTAGGCCAAACTGCTTTGTTGTCCTCCACATCTTTTTAATGATTGTCAGATGTTGGGAAATACCCAAAAAGGCATGTAAATAAGAGCAAAGCATTTTAATATACTTTCAATTTGATGTTTAAAAAGCTCGAAATAAGAAAATAATAATAATAATAATAACCTAAGGGTCCTCTAACCGTTGCTGAGGGTCCTCACTTATTTGTAAGGGTCCATAAACATTTGACATGATTTTGACATGATTGAGGCTTCTTTTGGATTCAAGACTTCTTATATAACAATATATCATGCGTAACAACATAATGTATGTAAATAATTTTTTGTTGTTGATGAGCACCGTTTCATAAAAATGCACAGAGTTCTCTATGTTGGACTTTTGAGGTTGGTTGATTCCGAGGACGCATGATAGGAAGTCAAGGGTCCTCATTAATTGTTATGGGTTTTGACTCGAGGACCCTTCACATCTTGAGGCCTGATAAAATGTCTGTAAAAATCCAAGATTTTGTTTCCATTCTCAAAAGAACCAACAAAAAAAAACTTTTCCGGAAATTGACCAAAAATCCAGTTTCCAATTTTGAAAATCTTGAGCAGGCAATGGAGGACAGCAAAGCAATTTCTTTCCATATAACATTGTAAGGCACAATATTTTCAATTTGCTGGTTTAAGTCATTCATTATCTTGTGGAACTTGCAACTCTGAATATACATTTCCCGACAAGAGCCGAGGTCTGGAGTTGTTTGAAGGTGGAGAACCATATTCCAATTTACTATACCCTTGTTTAACAGGAGGAGCATTCATCAAATGAGAGTATTCACCAGTCGAGTGATCTTCCGTCGGTTTATCATCCTCTATGGTAAAGGTCCCAAGAGGGCGCTCTAATTTATCGTAAACTTCAGGTTTGACAATATTTTCAGCCGGAGTTTTCTTCTTCTTGTTGACTTTGGCATATGGTGGCATCATTGCATTGGAAGAACCGGGGTTCGCCTCTTCATAACAAGGGTACGTTGATCTAGATGGGTTGCGGACTTCTTGCGCACCATCCTCCGGATCGCTTGCAGATAGATCTGGCTCAACGATGGTGTATCGTGGACTCAATGGTCCATGGTTATTATCAGCTGTATGTTCTTTGAAAGTCAGTGGTTTTACAGGTGGCTCAGATCCGGCACCCTTTACCCTTGGACCTTTATTGACCTTTGCATACGAGGGTATACCCGTACCACCACTGTTACCGATGCTATTTCCAGGAGTTGGTAGCTCTGTTGGGTCCTCATAGGCGTTCACAAGAACTCTGCCAGGTTTGGCACTGGGAGTTGGACCACTGACCTGTGTATTAGGAGTTGGACCAACACCCAGTGTGTTATACTCAGAGTTAACGTCTGTAGGGATTATCGACTTGGGTTTCCCAGAGAAGTCCAGTTTGTTGTATGCTGTATCAGGTGCATCAACATCATTATGGGGCATTCTTGCACTCCCAGATGCTGCTGCGGGGTCGGGGCTAGCATATGAATATAGCAAGGAGTCATCATTTGGTTCATTTTCTGCAGTAGTGTCACTCCAACTCCGACAAACCTGTGTAGGTAAACAACAGATAGGAACCAAATTATTCTCAAATATCTATTTTACCTATAAATCATTATTAAAATGGCATATTATCTGGGCACTCGATGTACAGGGTGTGTCACAAAAAGCGTCCCATGTGAAACATTATTTTTTGCACTATGAATTTTTTTTTTAAATGGTCGCAAAAGTGGCCAAAGTGGGATTCGCACTTTTGTTAATACTGAATTGAACATATCTCAGTTGTTAGGTGGTGAAATTTAATGGAATAAATTTGAGGCTTACCAACAGGCTGTTTTTTCAAACAAAAAGACGTGGGATGTATTTGTAATTAATTTTCTAACTCATGTGACACTTTTTTTTGACACGCCTTGTATTGCAACTACTGTAAAACACTAGTTTTGCAGATACTATATTTCACAAATTTAAAATGACTGCTATTTTTGCGGGAATATAATTTCACGTATCTGGAAATGTTACTGTTACTTTCAATGCAAAATTGTTAGGTTTAATTTCACGAATCTACATCCCTTGCGAAATAAAGTGGTTTTAAATAATCACAAATAACTGGTGGTTATTTCTAAGTTCGGCGAGAATTTGTGAAGACGTAGTTCAATAATTGGTTGAAGAAGATATTGTTTGTCTACACAGTCAGTCTATGCAGACTCACTCTTGGATACTGATGGGACCAGCTCAAGCTAAATGCAAACGAGTCAGGGCTAAAATTAGCATATAGGCATGCTGGCTAAATCGTAAAATGAAGATGGAAGAAAGTGAAAAGAGCCACTCATAGAAATCAAGTGAAAACTTTTGCCATCAGCCTTGTATGACATAAGAAAAGAAATTCTCAATTCAATCTCAGTTGCTACATCATAAGGCTTTATTAACCCTAACCCCCTAACCGGTATTTTTTTTGCAGAGAAAACACAACGAAGTGGCCGGGGACCGGCCAGGAATAGATCCGTCTTCCCACCCACTAAGACATGACCCTCAGCTACTCCTTCGCGCAGTATACCACTCTCATTATATAAGCTCTGTTGATTACTTCATCGAAAAATGTCCGAACATAAGCATGGAGATAGGCTTAGAAGTAGCATTTAGGGGGGTTCATTTTATTTTGTTGATGGAATTTGTTGCAATGTTTTGTTTTTAACCCCAAAAGGAACAGGTTTACTAAAACATCTATACAATGGTACTCACCTCTTCTGTACTTGCATATGCATACATGCCATCACCATCAGGCGTCTTTAGTGAGCTACTGCCAGCAACAGAATCATAGTAGTCTTCGTCAACCTGCTGGGAGCCATGTCCAGTACCACCAAGTTGTGTACAAGTATCAGCCTGGCTGTAAGTATTATCTGTTGGAAGAGATTTTAAACAGTTGTATGATTTTGAGGATTGTGTTATATTGTAAAATGCTAGGTCACCCATGTATAATCTTCCCTGGCAAAACTTGAGACACCGGCTAAATATACGACCTTTTCAGGATATTTATCATTTCAGTAACCTACCTCCAGATTTTTGATTTAAGACATTTAACATTTAGTGAATCAAAATATATCTTGCATCATTTAACAAACTCATGGCTTTTAATCAGAATTGGTTATGATCTCTCCCACCCACCCGGTGGAAATAAGACCCGCCCGCCCGCCCATAGCGGGTAACTTTCGTGTCGGGCGGTGAAGATGCAAAGGTACCCGTCCGACTGGCAGGTAACACTTTTGAAGCTCAAAGTGTAAGTGACAGTAAGTTCAGGGTAATTTCATCATCAGATCCCTGTGTCATGATGATAGAGGAGATCAGCTTGATAGGAGATTAAAGAGAGTATTGGATTGATGAACATGATGAATACGAGGAGCTGTTACGGGCTGGGGTTACTGTGGAACATCGTACAATAAAGACAAACACATGTAATTGTATCATCATTTAAAAGTAGTCTTGCTCTATAATTGTTTGCTGCAACATATTATGAAAAAACCTTGGGCTGGTGACATTTTGGGCGGGCAGGTAAATTCTGCGAGTTACCTGCCCGACTGGCTAGTTGAAAAAAATCTGAAGTTCCACCACTTCTCCCACCCCTTCAGTTACAGGTCTGACCCCTTCTTTTTATAGGAAGGAAGCAGTACAAAGTTGGTGTATGCCTATGTAAGGCTGTTACCCCTCCACCCTCATTTTCAGCCCTTGCTTTCACCAAATAACCATATTTCTTTTGAAAATCAATACACTGACCCCAAATTATGGATAATCTTTATGTTGCATATATATCTCGGCAACCTCTCACCTAATGACCCCTATTTTTGATTGTTCTCTCTCACCTAATGTCCCAGGGTCCGACAGTGCCAGCCTTACACCATTATCCAGTTAACGTTTGAGTGCCCCCTGGTCTTCTCCCACCTGGCCCACCCCATTAATTGAAGATACTATAGTCAATCTGTTCCAAATTGGCAAGAAACTTTTAAGTTATCCAAGCATACACGCATGACAATTTTCCAACATGCTTTCCAACAATACACGATGTGTGGGTAAGCTTAAATCTATATTACAAAGGCCTGAAAATTCACAATTAACCCACAATAATATCATTTTGAAGCAAATGGTACACTTTAAAGTATTAATATAGTATAGTATATATATATATATATAGTATAAAATAGTATTAGCAAATCAGTGAACATATGAAACATGGAAAGTATGGACATTCATCTGCCTACTTTGACTGACCCAGATTGCATCTTTTCAGTGCTTGCAATCCCAAACTGTTGGACTTCTATCAGGGTCATCATAGGGGTAATTACTTTTCAGTATGTCCATTGTCCAATTAGTGGTTTTTATAAGTTAAAATGGTGTCAAAATGAAAACTTTTTTTCTTTCAAAATCAGTCTCTTGGGTATTTTGAAGGTCTTGTGAGGGAATTATTTTT
Organism: Ophiura sarsii; assembly: GCA_035610835.1. Classification (NCBI taxonomy): domain Eukaryota; kingdom Metazoa; phylum Echinodermata; class Ophiuroidea; order Amphilepidida; family Ophiuridae; genus Ophiura; species Ophiura sarsii. The sequence goes on along the minus strand of CM069451.1, from coordinate 35,494,675 downwards.
CTGTTGATATATTAAATATTATAGCGACATGTCAGGATATGCTTTGTGTCGACATATGGTGTGTCAACCACACATGCAATTTTGGTCGCATGCATGTGTCATCCATATGGTGCACAGTGCACTTGTTGCTTTCATGCGCCCGCGTCCTTTTGTATTCATTCACTGGTGTAAGGAGGCTTCGCCAATTTGGAACTGATCAATCTATAGTGATACTACCATGTACCTACCATATTTTGGTTGAGATCTGTTATTCTCTGCATCCACCATTGCTACATGTTCACTTGATACTGATGATAATGCATGTCTGCAAAGAGAAAGTACTTAACAACTTTAAAAAATGCATCAAATTAAGCTTAACTTGGTTTATTTCCAATATACTGATGAAGATGCTTATTTCTGAATATTGATTACATTTAAATCAGGAAATATGGAATGGGTATCAGTGCGGTTGTTATGGGTATTGTTAGGTCACAAGAAAAACACACCTTGTTTAGCATTTATAACAAATCATACCAAGGGAGTTTCACAAGCCACTGTTTGTTTGTTTATTCTTTCTTTATTGAGGGTAAACAGCTTCAGTGTCAAGCACTGCTTTCCAAGCAGGCCCTCATCATACAGAAAATAATACAGTATTTACAAAGACATGTTCAACTATTTACACATAATACATGAATCAAACAGAAATAGCAAAATAATATTTACATGTATAATTAAGAAGTACTTTGCACACAATTAGAGTCCGTTAATCTTAGACTTAAATTGGTGCACGGTCATGTTCTCCAGTTCAATTCTGACTGCTGCTGGTAGGCTATTCCAGGCATATGCTGCCCTAACATGAAATGTGCGCAAGCCTGAATTGGATTTAAATTTTGGCACAGCCAATGTATTACTGGTGTGATTTCTTGTAAGATGTGAATGGCTGTTATGAACAAATTCAAATTGGGCAGATATGTATGATGGACTTAAATTTCTCAAACATTTATACACAATAAGAGTTAGGTGATTATGCCATCTTTTATCAAGTTTTACCCATTTAAGTATATCCATCATATCATTTGTTGGTGTTCTAATATCAGCTGATAGAATTATCCTAGCTAGGTTATTATGAAGTACCTGTAATTTGTTATGAAACTCAGCAGAAAAGTTTGACCAAACAGTGCTTCCATAATCAAAGTGAGGAATAACAAGAGCATTTGATAGCATTACAATAGTCTGATATGGAAGAAAATGTTTCATACGTTTGATGATACCAGTTCTTTTACTGACATTTTTACATAAATAATCAACATGAGCCGACCAAGACAGGTTGCTGTCTAACTTTACACCAAGGTACTTAAATTCATCTACTCTTTCAATAGTCAAATCATTGTAAGTTAGTTTAACATCTTGGAACCTCTCGAGCATTTTTTTAGTACCAAATATCATGAACTTAGTCTTGTCAACATTCAGAGTAAGTTTATTAGCTTTGAACCAGTCAGCTACTTTATTTAAGCATGATTCTAATTGAATTTGAAGATCACACATATTGTTAGCTTTATACATTAATGAAGTATCATCGGCATACATTACAGTCTTACATCCATCTACAGCTTCAGGTAAACAATTAACAAAAATTATGAAGAGTAATGGGCCTAAGATAGAACCCTGAGGAATGCCTATGTTAATAGGTTTGAAATCAGATAAACTTGAATTTACATTTACTGTCTGTAATCTGTTGCTTAAATATGACTCAAACCATAAGAGTTCATTATTATTAATACCGTAATGCTTAAGTTTCGTAAGAAGAATTTCATGATTTACAGTGTCAAATGCTTTTTTTAAATCAATAAATATTACACCAGTAGCATATCCATCATCCATATTTTTCAAAATGAAATCTTGTACATCAAGAAGAGTAGTGGAAGTGGAATGTTTGGGCCGAAATCCAGATTGAGCATTTGAAAGTAAGCCTGCATTTGTTAGGTAAACATATAATTGATCATGAACAGCCCTTTCAATGATTTTAGAAACAATTGGTAAAACTGAGATGGGCCTATAGTTACCTACTTCTGTTTTGTCACCTGATTTGAATATTGGTGTCACCTTAGCTTTCTTCCAACCATCAGGGAAAGTAGAATCATTCAGAGACAGGTTGCAGATATGAGCAATGCAATTTGAAATGAAGGGCACAGCCAATTTCAACAACCTGACATTGAACTGATCTAGTCCTGGTGATTTACTATTTTGCATTTTATTTATATGTTTAAAGACAAACTCAGCTGAAATTGTACCAAATTTAAAATTATTGTCAATACCAATACAGTTGTCACTTGAACATGCACTATTACAAGGACATTTTACATTATTATGCTCATTGAATTTACTGCCTAGTTTATCACCAATTGAAGTAAAATACTTATTAAATTCATCTGCCATGTCTTTACTATTGCCAGAACATTTACCCTCTTTGTTAGAAATTGAAGTAGGCACAACTGATTTTTTGTTAGGTACAATTTTCTTAATTGTTTTCCATAATTTTTTACTATCATGCATATTACTGGTTATGGCATCATTACAATAGTTCTTTTTCAAATAATATCTCATATTGTTTACTTTATTCCTGAGTGATTTAGCTTTATTCCAATCTTCTTGACTATTTGTTTTATGCGCCATTGCAAAATAGTAATCCCTGTCTTTACTTAGTTTTAAAAAGTCCCCATTAATCCACTCAGGTAGACAACCTTTAATTTTTTTCTCTTTAAATGGTGCATGCTTATCGCATGCTTCAGTAAAAAGACTCTGCCATTGGTGAAGCGCATCATTAACACTGTTATTAGAGCATATATTATCCCAATTAATATTCTTGATAGTATTGATAAATTCAAGTTCATTGAAGTTTTTAAAACATCTAGATTTAACAACTCTTGGAGGAAGTTTAAGTTGATTACATTTCCTTACAACATATGTTAATGAATGGTCACTGAGGCCTAAGCTGTGCACACCACATGATTTAACAAGTTCTGGCTTAGACACAAATATTAGATCAATTTTAGTTTTACTATTTACTGCTATCCTTGTATAATCTTTAATGAATGTTTCATGTGTGAATTATTTGCTAAACTTGTTACTTTCCTTAAATTACATGTTTTTGCTTGATCTAAGTTAAAATCCCCTAAAATATATACATCATCATAAATATTATTACACTTTTGGAACATATTGTCAAGCTTATCTAAGAAGTCTACAGTACAGTCTGGTGGACGATAGATACTACAAATGAGAATAGGCTTGGTTTTTGGCAAGTTGATTTCAACAAAAATAGCTTCCATGTCAGCTTCATATAGATCAACATTTTGTTTTGAAGAAATACCATCCTTGACATAACATAAAACACCCCCACGGATTTTCCCGTTTTGTCTATCAAGTCTGAATGTAGTATAACCGTCAATGTTCACTTCTGCGTCATCAACATCCTTATTTAACCATGTTTCATTTATACACATTACATCAATAGCATTATCATTCATAAAAAGATTAAGATAGTCGGTCTTGTAAATTAACCCTTGAATATTTAAATGAGCTATCTTTAATCCCTTTTGAATCTTACATCGGAGATCAATAAAACCATTATTGAAAGGAAGTTCATCATTACAGACCTTATGAAAACAATTTCTGCAAAACCAATTATAGGTATGCTGAATTTCTGAAATATCAACACATTTTAGATGAAAATCAAGAGTGCAATTATTACAAGTTACATAATTATCATTCTTAGCAATTTTTGATACACATTCACCACAAAAGTTAAAGGGGCGTGTACATCTCAAGTGTTTGTCCTGGACAAAAGTCACATGACTCCCTATGTATCTGAGTCTCCGTGTTTCCAAGTAATAATACCCATGGTGCAATAGATTCGCCGCGAATTTTAATCGATCAAACGTAATGGTGAAATTTATTTACGAACGAAATAGGTGTCTAGAATCGTTTCAAAAAATAGTGTTATGCATTATAATGAAATCAGAATTACAATCTCCTTCAGCATAAAATCAACTTTTGGGCGATAACCCATGTTAAAAATGCACACCAATCGAAATATAAAGCATTTTAGCCTCCGATTTAAGAGATATTTGTATTTTGAACTCTATGTAATGCTTTTCTTCATAACGTTTATGTATACTATTGTATAGCCTTCATTAGCTCAATCGTCAAAGCGCCGGCTTTACAATCATGAGGTCAGTGGTTCGAGTCCTGGGGATGGGGTTTTTCTTTTCTGTTTTGTTTTGTTATTACACTGTTTGTTTTTATAAATTGACAGGACTGCTTATCGTTCGCTATATTTATTGAATGTTAAATATGATACTTTTTTTCTTTAGCAATTTCACTGCGATAAAGAATGTCCTGTATATAATTGTGTTTACTACTCCGTATGCCTACATGGCCCTAGCTAGTCTATGAACATGATCTGCAAAGGCCAATTGTTATGTAAATAAGAAGCCAGTCGGCTTATGTCCTTGAATCGATTTTCCTATTTCCTACACCACCGATATTTGTAATTTGCTTCACAATTCAGAAAAGAGAGTTGTATCTTCAAAAGTACATTACGCGGTTCACGGCTTTCACGGCCTGATTTGGGCGACAGTTTTGGCGTGGATTTGATACCGTGCTGAACTCATCATGCTCATTGCTGCGAGAGCGTAATTATAAAATGCTGGCGTAACGTTTTAATGGAACTATTTTGAATTCGTGAAAATTATCAGATTTGCCTAAATTGACCATTTTTGCAACCAAGCTTAATTGCTTTAGGATCACGTGAGCATAAAATAAATAAAAATGTTAGACTTGACTTGAGTGTCATATCGACTATAATCTAATTGAACGCAACTATACAGACATAGTGCTCATTATGGTTATTTCGATATAACTAAAATAAAATGATACGAGTTGTTCGGAATTTTATTTTATTTAAACCTTGACTGTAAATAAAACAGATACAAGTCACTGCCCGGGTCGATGACCTTTTCGGACCTTTTATTCACAATTTCATGGTTTCTTAAATGAGAAAACATTATACACATTTTGAACAAATAAAATTATATGCGAGGATAGGCCTATTCGTTTGTGTTAATTTTCCACAAGAACAAATGAATTAGATGTTGTCCATATTATTGGTCTAATACATACATCACCTGATAATTTACAATGGTGTTTGATACAATGTACATGTATATCCCGCTGCATATAGTTTGCAATAGTGAACATTATTTTCATGACGTCAGTTTTCAGCAATGTCAAACATGTCAAAAGTAAAGGTATTTTTCCCCCGAGATTGACTACAGTTCTCTGTTGTCAATTTCAATGTTACAAAGATCAGGAAAAATTGTAGGTTATATACGCTATTGTTCCTTTTTTGCCAACTACCTTTTCTATTATATAAGCCAGTTTTAACACTTTCCACGTGGCAGGCGTCAAACGACATTCTAAAATGTCTCAAACTGTTGTCAAAATTGTTAAATTTCATAACCATACTTGGAATCAGCATGTGAAATGCATTGAAATAAATACAAACATGCCTCGTATTGGTTCAGTAATCCTTGAGATAGATTGGGAAAGATTTCTGAACATCTGTTTTTATATGGTAAAACCAATAGCCGCGTGGAAAGTGTTACGCAATATTCCGTAATTGTAGCTTTGAATCTCAGCTACAAGTATATTGATATCAGTACCATATGTTCAGTGAAAACCAAATTTCCATTTAGTGTGAATTTCTGTGAAATAAGGTCAAATATAACCGGTCTAAATTTCAGATATCTCTTTCACTTCACAGACTGCAAACAATAGAAATGGCTAATTTGATATTAAATTGCATTTTGATTATCCAGATCCAGGTCAAGACAACCATTAAGCTTTACCCTCCCCTATAAGAAATACTGCAAAAGTAGTTTGTTTTTGAACTGAGATATATCAATTACAGGACTAACTGAAGATGATTCAAGTCTCTTCACGAATTGATTTTCTGTACGGTTGACTATCTGATTGGTTATTCTGAAGGTTGCACACACAGAAACTCATAAAGATTCTAAAGATTTAACATAAGAGGCATCACTATGACATACATTTTACAATGAATGTAAATATATAAATATATCTGAAATATTCAAGATATGCTAAAAGCATAGTAATACATTGGAGTTCATATTATGCTATCTGCAAGTACAAAACCTTAAACTCTTGCAATATCGTTCCATATTATATTTAGATATAATCCAACAGTAATTCCATTTTCTGTGTTGAAATCGCAGTCTTAGATCTATCGATACAATACGGAGAAAAACAGCAAAAACATGACTGTATACATTTTGAGGGTAATTTTCCGTTTTCGCTGTCCAAAATCTCTCTCTCTCGTCTTGACCACATCATACCACAGGTGAAACAGATATTTTATTTGTACTTTGAAACACTGTGAGACTTAAAGGCATATTATGTGATCTTTTCCAATTAGCGCCCTCTATCATTGATTTTACTATAAAAGCAGATTTTCTTGCAGATTTGCATTTTTGATCATAAATCATAAAGATCTTCTAAGTTACAGATCGATACGATTTCTAATTACTTCAAAATCATGCATGGTTTGAAAATAGATTGTACCGAGCGGTACAATCTTTTTTTATTTTAAATTTTACTCTAAATTCACTCTAAAACTATGATTTTGAGGTTATTAGGAATCGTATCACTCTGTACCTTAGAATATATTCATGATTTATGATCAGAAAAGTAAATCTGCAAGAAAATCTGCTTCCAATTTTCCAGGATTGAGGGCGTCCCCTGGAAAAGATCACAGGTGGGTATGCCGACTAGTTTTATGTTTAAACTCAACATTATAAACATGATAGAGGCGACCGTCGTAGCGGGTGCGCCAACAAGTGGCTCAATAAGTTGTAAAATAAGTTTTTAACATTAACAATTTCTGAGGCCCCATGAGCTATAAAATGTTTGATTGTATAACTCAAAACAATGCACATTGAAATCACTTTCAAACATGGTAAACACGTGTTCATTCTTCAGATTCCATTCATGTGGGTTTTTGCAAAAGAAATTGTCAAAACTTCAGTGTTATGCTAACATTACATAAATGAAACGTATTCCAAAGTGTTCAGAAAACATTTAAGTCAAATGCGCAAAATTGTCTGTTTCCAATTCGGTGCATTTATTCATACACAGGCTGTCACAAAATGATATACCCATCGATGCCCAAATTTGAAATACCAGGGTTTGAGTAAAAACTAAGAATGTATCGCCATTTTATATGTTCATTCTGTTTTGAGACAAAATCGCAACTTAACAGTGGACTAACCACACACCGTTGTTTCAATTGCTTGACAAATCTACCACTGTTTATTATATGGAAGTGACTATACGACCTATCATCGGGTAGCCAATTGCTTCACCAGACTACAACCTATGGTACCAGACTGTGCAACCTATAGTTAGGGTAAGGGTAATGGTTAGGTAGGGTTATGGTCAGGGTAAGGATAAGGATAAGGGTAAAGGTAAGGGTAAGGGTTAGGGTTAGGGTTAGGGTTAGGGTTAGGGTTAGGGTTAGGGTTAGGGTTAGCCTTATGGTTAGTTAGGGTTAGGGTTGGGTAAGGTAGGGTTAGGCCAAGAAAAATAAATTGTTTGTTTGTCCACGTCCGACCGACCGTGTACCTGTGGTGCCGACCGTATTCTTTTCTTTTTTTTCGATTCTTTTTTAAAACAACATTTTTAGCAATTTGAACGGCCAAACGGACCGTTTTATTCCTGATTTCGTATGACATATTCAATCTAGTCTTTATAACACCATCCCCCAATGCGCAATCTCGTGTAACATGATGTTTATTGCGTGAACTTGGCACCCGCGGGGACTATTAAAAGGACTGAATGAAAATTGTTCGCACGTGCAAGTGATGTCATTTTTTATACTGTAAGAAAATATGAAGAAATCTAGTTACGGTTAATATTTGTTCCCAAAATGTTGCTCAACGGCATGAATATTAATTTCAACATAGTATAAAAAGTTGGGGTAATTAGTACAGGAAAAATAGGTTTAGTAATACTCTCACGTTTATATTTCTAACAAAACTTCAACACAACGTTCTTTCGCTTTCTGTAATAATGGCGGCGACCTACACGGTATCTGCGCGTTGCAAACTTGGTACAAAAAATTATATTATTTGACCGAGTTTGCAGTGTTGCAACCAATTCGACACTTACTTGGAGATCGAAATCAGCAGTGTGAAGGTGGCCGAGAGTAAAGCAGCAATGTCGCAAACTCATGAACAAGAGTTCTACTTTTATTGTCAAAGCGATGTGTTTTGTGTTTGGACACAGTATCCATGCCGAATTTAAATTCCCAAATACAATATCCGTATAAAAAACCCCAAGATCTTTTAACACTCCGACCTACCGACCCTACCTTTTGTTGGCCTTAGGGTTAGGGTAAGAGTTAGGGTTGGGGTTAGGATTAGGGTAAGGGTTGCTGCTTGCAGTGGCGTAGCTCAGGGGGGGGGGGGGGGGGGGGGCAGGGGGGGCAAATGCCCCCCCTGACGAAAAAATCAAATTTGTGCCCCCGCCCCCCACCCCTCTAAAAAAAAAAAGTGAGAAAAAAAGGAAATAGGAAAAAATGAGAAAAAAGACCGACGTTAATTAGCCAAATAGAAGGCAAAATTGTAAATGTAGTACATTTACTGTGCGATATTTTTGGACTGTGCGATTTTTTTGGACTTTGCGAAAAAAAATTAGCCCCCCCCCCCCCCCCCCCCCCCCACACTTACGTGAAATTCACGAGGTAAGTGACTAGAATTTTTTTCGGGGGCAACCTTTTACGAACATTTTAGAAATCTTGCCCCCCCTGAAAAAATCCTAGCTACGCCACTGGCTGCTGGATCATCAGCTGTATAGCTTTTCACGAAATAGCTGCACGGTCATTTGTATATAGCTTTTGCCTATAGCAGCTTGGATTATATTATATTGAGATCAAATTCAAACATCCTTTTCGAGCCGCGAAATCCGTGAACCGTCCTAGCTAGTTTTAAATATATTACTCAGAAACTACAAATGGTGGTGTATTTATTTCAATAATAATAATACAGGCACATTGATTTGTATACATAACGGCTGGCATTTACTTTACAAGTTTAGCTCAATCGATAATAACACACAACGAGTTTCTATTGTATTGGCCTGTTGCATGAGTAGGACAGTGCGGTGGTATAGGCCTACCGCGGTACATGTCACCTTTCATGATGCCATGCACACTAACCAGTCAGTGAAAATTAAAATGAAATCGTAAATAATTCCACATTCCAAAATAAACTATAATGGAACAATAATGAATGATTATACGAAATGATAAATAATATCGAAAACTATATAAAAAAAATGTATATAAACGATTAAAATAAAATGTCAAGCCGTGATGGGATTCGAACCCACGACCCTCCGGATTACTAGTCCAATGCTCTACCGCTGAGCCAACCATGCGCTATGTGAACTCGATAACAAACAAAAGTAATATGGTTCAACATACCACTCTTCTATAAATTAGATGTTTAAAATGCTTTATATTTCTTAATCTTTGCAGTTTTAAGATAGTTTCTCGCTCAAAAGTTGTTTATTTACTGTTAAAGAATGTAATTCTGATTAAATGTAACGAATAACACTACTTTTTGAAACAATTCTAGATATATTATATTTCGTTCGTACAGCATTTTGTCGATTTATGTGCACATCTTTTACGACTAAGAATTGCATCATGGGCTTTTTGCCGGGCACGCCAGGACTTGGGAGCGAAGCGAGTCATGTGATTTTTGTCCAGGACAAACACTTGAGATGTACACGCCCTTTAAGGCAAGATTTCTTGCTACATTTTTGGATATTTGTTACACAATGTGATTGTGAAATTACAGTTCTATTAATATCAACATTACCATCCACATTTCTAGGGTTTGAGATAATTAGTTCCTTCTCCAATGAATAGGTGGCATGGGAAAATCCTGAGATGAGTTCCAAAGTCCTTTGATATACCAGATATAGTTCTTTGCGAGAACGGTGACACCAGCTCTATTAAGATGCAAGCCATCGCGCGCGAGATAGGAATAGTCTATGTTATCATTGTCAATGTAGGTCCAATTGTTCTTGTTGCACATTTGTAGAAGTCTCCCATTGAATTCTGTTATCCAAAAGAAATGTCCTTCATGGTTCTGTGTTGTGAGAGACGACACTGCAATTTTGATAGTAGGATCCACGCTCAGAATGTTGGCGATGACACATTGGTAGAGGTCTATACTATGATCAGTGTAACAACGGGAAATGTTATTTGTTCCGATATGAATGATCACACTTGCTGGCATAAACTCCTTAATATACATTGGGGCAAGCTTAGTCCATGCTTCTAGATTGCTGCCAGGGATACACTGGTTGATAACATTGTAGCGCTTGGACATCTTTTTGCCATCCAGGTATTTTGGGATCGAATCACCAATAATAAGTATAGTCTGCTTTGTAGTCTGCTTTGTAGATGTTCGAGGGGAAGATGTTAAATGCTGTTGCTGTGTCCTTGGTTTTGGAGTAGGTCTTACTTTGGTTGTTGGGCTGACACTGGTTCTTGGTTTTGGGTGTTGGTCTTTGCTGAGATTGTTCTGTGACAGAAGTTGATGATGTTGTTGAGACTTTAGGTTCCACAGATGTGGCGCAGGGAAACATTCTTGGGGCAGGATGGGCATAGATTTTACAACTGCTTGAAGGAAAGTCTTGGTGCTGGCTTTGGCGCTGTGGTATTGGTTTGTGTTCCAACACTGACACAAGCAGCGGCCTTATCTGTCTGTATACCAACATGATTGGTAGATGGATAGTCCATAAACATATATGAAGCATTGATGTCAAAGCATGGCAATGTAGAGCTGTGTTGATGAGGCGTTGACGTTGTTGGTTGTGTGCATATTGATGTTGAATTATCTATAGAAGTGTCGACTGTTGCAAGTTTGAGTTTCATCTCTATTAGTACATTGTTTTATCCATTGTTCATGTAGAGAACCTTGCACAGAAATGTTAGTAGTGCTAGAGTAGCAGGTAATTGTCACAGTTTTCTCCACTCTGCATTTGACACTTGTAGATATCTCCTTTTGCTTCCTCGGTTATCAGCTGGTCCATATCGTGCACAAAAATTCATCCATAAGAAGATCATAAATATCAGGATTGATGGCCACTGTTGTAGATTTCAATTTAGGCATCACTGTCCATAAAGCATTCTCATATATAGAAGTATTAGAGAAGCCATTGAAAGTTTGGTGAAGAGAGTTAAGCCAGGAAACTAACAGCCATTGTTGTACAGGAAGTGAAGCTCAATGAGGAAAATCAATAATGCTTCCAATACTGTACAAATCAATAATGGCTTCCAATGCTGTACAAATTATATGTCCACAATGTTTAAAAATATGTAGAAATTCATGCAAATTACATCAAAACTTGGAGCAGTTGGATGAAAATAAATATCACATAAAGTATCCTGGTGTCATAAGCTGTACACTGATACTAAATTGAAGCACCAAATCTCTCCATAAACTGTTTAAATTGACAATAGTTTGAGAGCACAAAGAGAGCACTGTCTATATTAACTGTAGCGAGTGGAGCTTCTGCTATTTATAGATGAGGGATGGCCTGAAAAGGAGATGGAGAGAGAGAGACAGAGGTAGCGGGGTGAGGGGGGGGGGGGGGGGGGGGGGGGGGGGGGGGGGGGGTGGGGGGGGAGATGTATGGTGTTGAGTGTGGGGTTGGGGTGGTTATATTACTTCATATATTGAATCAACACTTGCAAAAACATCACAAACAAAATGAAACCAATAGCCTTACCTGTCTTTCTTGTTGCTTCTACGCCACACACTAACCAGTAATAATATAATGATGAGTATAAAAATTGCCCCTATAGCACTGGCTAATTCCTATGAGTAACGTTTGAGTGTTTGCTCTTGCCACATTTTCTGGGTTGGGGTTACTGCTCCCCATACTCGATATTGGATCTGTAGGATTGAGAAGATGTCAATTTTGATGGTAGTAACGCCAAAGGGGTATAGATCGCAAAAAGGGTACCTGGCTGCTGAAAATTAGTAACTCCATAATACAGCACGGTCGATATCTCAAAAATATAATAAGATATGACACCTTGGAAATCATATTTATATATAATGGTATGCCAAAACACTCAGGGGGTTGGTGGTCAGGGAGGTAAAAACAAGGATGGCACAAGCTAAAACTATAAATTGGATATCCTACAATCTTAAACTAGTAGTTATGCGATTTATTTCCGTTGAGCGCCCTCAAACGGAATAAATCGCAATAACTACTAGTTTAAGATTGTAGGATATCCAATTTAGGATGCGTGTTTTTTTTCAGCAAGCTAGATGGTTCGCCGCCAAAAATATGCGATTTCTACCACCATCGCGGTAGTAACATGCTAAAAGAAAAACACTGTTTGAAAAAACATGTGTCTTGGCCTTCTTGTATCACATATAAAATAGATTTAAGTAACTCTGAAACTGAAAGAGTGCGGTCAACGAATCACGATGAAATCAATGATATGATTGATAATAAAATAAAGGAATAAAGTGTTTTGACTAATTGGTCCTTCTTTGAACCAGCCACTATTCCCAATGGTTTCTTTGTTACCGGCTCCATTAATATTGGTGTCAGTAGCGTTGCCAGGGGGTAAGGGGGGCAGAGTGCCCCCCTGAAACAAAATTTGACCGAAAAAATCGCGAAGGCAGCTGAAAATCGGGAAGGGAATGAAGAGAGACAAAAGGGAGACATGATGGCAAATCAAAAAGGTACATGAAAAACCTGGGCTATCGAACTGGTGGTCACCGGGAAAAAATACCCTTTGCCCCTCCTGACAAGTGATTGGTGTGTCCTGATGTTATGTTATTTTAAATAATAGGCACTTATGAACCCATGAGTGAGAGTAGAGGTTTGGATCTCATTTGGCTGGATTAAAGGTGGCTGAAACAACCTCTATTGTGATAAAAAATATATTGGAGAACAATCGTTTTGTTGTTGGGTTAGGGACAATAATATATACGATACTTACCATTGGTAGTACCTTCACAATCTTCTGTTTGTTACATCACAAATAGGTACTATGCATTCTTCACATTTCTCAGAACAATCTGAACCATTGAATCCAGGTGGACATATGCAGGAATCTGATTTGGTGTCACAAGTGGCCATGTTCTGGCACTCCAAGCCGCAGTAGTTAACCACACTTCTGGTTGTGTAATTGGGGGATACACAAGCTGCAAGCTACTCCTGTGTAGTTATTGGGACAGTCACAGGTGTTGGTGAGTGTGTCACAATGGCCAGCATTCAGGCATTCCATCACGCCACAGTGTTGCAGACATCGATTGTCTTCTTGTCTTGGATCGCACCCAGCTGCAATCCTCCTAACACATATCCAGGAAGGCACTCACATGCCAATGATGAGGTATTACAAAGTCCGTCGTTCATACAGCCGTGACCGCATTGCTGTTGGCAATGTCCATCTTCAAGTGTTTTATTACAAAGACTGCAGTCCTCTCCGCTATATAAAGAATTCAGACAGTAGCATGTTCATCAAATACATCACAAAGTCCACCATTTTGGCATCTAACATCGCAAAATTCTCTGCAATACCCGTTTTGCTCTGTAGGCTCACACAAGCTACAATCAGGTCCCTAAAGCCATCCTGGCAAACACATTCTCTTGTGATTATGTTGCAGTCACCTTTTTCACAGGCGTAGCTGCAGTGTTGTTTACATCTCTGGCTATTATGACTTGGTCGACACAATTCACATTCACGACCTAAATATCCATTTGCACATGTGCAATCTCCTGTAGCGATGTCACACAATGTGCCAACTGGGCATACACGGCCACATAAACCCTGACATTGAGACTGATGAGTAGAAGGATCACACATGTCACAATTTGTACCAGTGAAGCCAACGGAACACTCACACTGGTTAGTTCTTGTGTTGCAATAATTGTTTGCACCATAGCACCCTGTTGGACAATATTCTTTACATT
>CM069451.1:35236945-35480505 GCA_035610835.1 Ophiura sarsii | reverse complement strand
CAATAAAATGGCCTGTTGACATCCAAAACCACAGTGGAAGGGGACATTTACGGTCAGCTGCCCGTCAATACCTATAATTATAGTCTTTTTAAGATTTTATTTTCGCCGAAACGCCGAAGCGTTGAGGCACATTAGAGGCCACAAACTCTCAGTCTGCAACAGAAACTAAGAGGGTATAAATAGTCGTAGCAGACCTGAAAGTATCAGACTGTGTTATCTCCACTCGGTCTACGTCTTAAATACGATCAATGATTGGCTTGAGTAAATAAGCAGGGCCGTCAGCAACTTTTGCCCAAGGGGGGTGCGTTTTCACGATTTTTTACCGGAAAGGGGGGGGGGGGGGGGGGGGGGGGTGCGTTTTCACGATTTTTTACCAGAAAGGGGGGGGGGGGGGGGTGCGTTTTCACGATTTTTTACCGGAAGTAGTAGTATGACGTCAGAGTGTTAGTGCTGCAGCACGCTGACGATGCGAGCGCCTTGGCGCGATGCCTCGAGCGCCTCTGGCGCGAAGCCAATAACGGGTGGGGTCAAGGGGCCCGCCGTATTTAGGGCCCCTGGTGGGGGTCCAGGGGGCGAAGCCCTTGGAAGCTCTGAGCATTACAGCGAAGTTAGGACACAATTTTCATGTATCTTGCCATCGTTGACCCCATTTCCCCAAGTAAAGTACCAAATGTAATGATAATTGAAAGTCATTTTGGAGGGAAATTCTAAAATATTGTTAAAAGAATTAAAACAAATTGGAATCCTCAATATTTGAAGTGAACAGAAAACTAAGAATTGATTTTGAACTTGGTCCTTATAATCCTATGGCGTTTCGGCCAGTTTTTTAGAAGACCTTGTTTACAGTGTAATTAAGTCACTTATGATCCACTTATATAACAATAATTTTGTCAGAAGTAAACGCCATATCAAGCTTCCTACCAAAATGGAACATGACCTGCGCTTTCCGAAGAAATCAACCGACGAGTAGGTAAATAATATCTAGTCAGATTCACAGTCAGTTTGTTCACCATTTAATTTAGAACCTTAAGGGTTCGGCAAAACTGAAGAACCTTTTAAGGTTCTTTCCAGAATCCGTTCAGAGGGTTCTTGATATAGAACCTTATCTGAAAGGTTCTTGATAGAACCTCAAAGGTTCTGCATGATACAGGATAAAACTGAAGAACCTTTTTAGGTTCTATTTAGAACCCTTTCAGAGGTTTCTTGAAAAAACCTTATCGGAAAGGTTATTGATAAACCTCAAAGGTTCTGCATACAGGATAAAACTGAAGAACCTTTTAAGGTTCTTTCCAGAACCCTTTCAGAGGGTTCTTGAAAGAACCGTATCGGAAAGGTTCTTGATAGAACCTCAAAGGTTCTGCATACAGGACAAAACTGAAGAACTTCTATTTAGAACCCTTTCAGAGGGTTACTGAAAGAACCCCATTGCAAAGGTTCTCATTAAGAACCTTAAAGGGTTCTGCATACAGGACAAGTTCAAGAACCTTTTTAGGTTCTACTTGGAACCCTTTTTTCTTAGAGTGTATATATGGTCAAACATTTTTCAAAATCAATTTTCATATAGATTAATGAGTTTCTAATACTGAAATGTCAATGCTTTATAGGCCTAATTATGTATTAATCAACTAAAAGTCACTTTCAAGTGTTTTCATACAGGGTAAGTAAAAAAAGCTGCAATAGTGGAAAGAAGCCATTTTGTTTTCAAATCCAAAATGAATTTTAAAACTTTTTAAACGTTGCAAGAATGACATAATTATTTAATCCTACCTTTGTGTGAAAATTTTTCCGTTTGTCTTTGGTGACCCTCTTTGCTGCACAAACAAATTTACAACACGAGCACAGTGATTTTCAATTGAAATTGCACACATTGCATTTTCATATTTGAATATCCCGCCACTCAAAAATTTAGAACATTATATGCATTTCATAGCATAGGGTAAATTGATTATGTTAACTCACATGTTAACAAGAAAGGATGCATCAAATTCCAATAACATCACAGATGTACTCAAGTTTTCAAATTTGAATGAGAGACACATTTTGCGATCTGATATATTTTGGGTATCTCGTGGACAAACGTGTGAAATGGGTGCACGGGTAAAAAGGTTCACCAAAGGCAAACGGAAAAAGATATTGACTTCATTTTTTTCACACAAATTTAGTAACAAATAAGCTATTCTTAAATAACGTTTAAAAAAAAATCAAACTTCAACTTAGTTTTTAAAACAAGATGTCTTATTTCCACCATTGCAGGTTTTTTTTACTCACCCTGTAGAATTCTATATAGGGGTCTTACCCTCATAAACTTTACATAAAAAAGTGCCTCACCATTTTCCTTATGCTGCTGAAAGACGCTGGCAATACACATTTGGCATGAAAACAGCCATTTTTATGTGTCAATTTAGTAACAATTAAAAAAAATTAAAACCGCCCTCCCTCTTCACTTTTCGAAGGCCCGTGCTACGAGAATCTAGTAAAAAATTAAGTGGCCTAGAAATATAAACTTAAGTTTATATAACCGCATAAGATATCGATTAATTTATGATGCATTTTCTCGATTTGAAGCATATCCGTCATTCACTTCAAACTTAAGAAAATATAAAAGGCATAAATAAGCTGCATTTGACATTAGTTTTTGATATAATACTGTTACAATATCAACCCCTTGAAAATGTTCTATAATGATGCTTGTGTGTATATATAATGGATGTAAAATTCGTTAAACCTAATACTAACACTCATCTTCGGTTCTCTAGTCCACTTTAAAATGTAATTTATTCTCACAATTTGATAAATATGTATGCATATAGCCCATCCAATTAGTATTGAATTAATTAATTTATATAGGCCTATTAAAGGGACATTAAGTGGTGTTGAAAAGTTTAAATGTTTAAACATTTACTTCAGAATTCAAGATGAACATTAAAAATCGCCATTATTGTTGTTTCTACTAACAAAAAACACAGCAAAACTAGATTTCAACAATATCATCGCTATTTATTGAAAAACGCCCTCTATGCAAATATGGTTCGCGTTATGTATCACGCATACTGCACGGGGATACTGTCGGACGTAAAATGCTGGTCCCGCGGGATAAGCATTTTTAATCGACGTTTTCTTGTACAAAAAGAGCTGATTTTTCTTATCCTTATAGGTGTAAGTTCATACATGTAATACAATTATAAAAATAAACTAATCTCAGTTTGTATCATAATTGAGGGCGCTGCCTCCAACACATCTCTTAGTGTCCCTTTAATACACACCACAGTGGGCCTACACACTATTTGGTCTAATTTCGTTTTCTATAATTATTTCTTAATCTTTACCAGGTATCTTTGCTGCTATTACCAAACAATCGACTCATCCGTCATACTCTTCTTGCATTGGCCCACTTTAAAAACAATTCTCTTAAGAATGATTTAGTCTAGTTATAGAAATAATGTGGCTTTTACAGGGTGTCCCGGAATGATTTAGCATGTGTTTGATGAAAACCTAAAACATACAAAAACAACATTGTACCTGCGGTATACTGATGTGTGTCCTCTACAGGGTGAATTAAAATATTCAGGTCCCGATTATACATATTTTTTAAACAAGTTAATATGCAAAATTTAATTAATTTATGCACAGTATGAACGCATTGTTAGCTATCACTTAAATTTTATTTCATTCAAATTGGTTATTCCAAACGAGAGATATGTGCATTTCCCCAAATTCTGTGAAATTTAATCTGTTTCAACTTCCAAGGTACCTCTATGAATGTAATGTTAAACGCACGCATTTTGAATGTGTCAATCAATGGCGTGCGTGTTGGTATATTGACAATGCCTACAATGGAAAATGGGGGTGTATTTGGAACACTTTGGATTTCGCGCTTTTTCGTTAATATGTTGTAATTATAGCCTGGAATAAGGTATTCTCTTGGAAATTTCACCAAGTATGAAGAAGTATCTCTACCCCATAAACAATGAAAAAATTGTAGTATTTTTCGTGATTTGTTTTTAAAAACGGGACCTGAATATTTTGCTCACTCAGTATGTATTATGTTACAGTGTGCTTTCCGGTATAGTAACAGCAAGTTATCTCTTTCTGTTCAAATTCTGGTGTGGTAGGGTAGTATGACATTGCTGAACATCTGGTGTTATTTCAGCGCATTTCAATGCTCAAACCCATTGTTAAAACTACCGCTGAACATGGTCAGTAAGTTTAACTATACACCGGCGCTTTCTCGGGCCTCTCACCGGTATAGCATCCAAAACCCGGGTGGTGAGAAACCCGGGTTTTGAGTAGACTGGGCAAAACCCGGGTTTTGAGTTGACTGGGGCAAAACCCGGGTTTTGCGCAACAACACCACAAGGGGAAGGGGGGGGGGGGGGGGGTAGTGGTGATGGGTGGATATGTAGCGGTAGGTTTTGGATTATGGGTTGGAATGGGGGTTCACATGCCTTTTTGGTGGTTTCAGTGTAATGTTGGTGGTTCCCAGTGCTTTGGGCTCCAAGTTGTTTAAGTGTTCAAGAAATATATGTTAGGAGGGGGTATATGGTGAATAAGGAGGGGGTTGAAAAATTCTCTTTTTTGGTGGTTCCTAGTGTTATTTTGGTGGTTCCCAGTGTTTGGGGTTCCAAGTTGTTTAAGTGTTCAAGAAATATATGTTGGGTGGAGGTTTATGATGAATTAGGAGGGGGTAGATAAATTGTCATTTTTGGTGGTTCCCAGTGTTATTTTGGTGGTTCCCAGTGTTATTTTGGTGGTTCCCAGTGTTTGGGGTTCCAAGTTGTTTAAGTACCCAATAACATAGTTTTGGGTTGTGCTAGGATGTGGTGTATTAGGAGGTTGGGTTGAATAAATTATATTTGGTATTGCGTAGTAGCTTCTGATTGGATTAATCAAGTTTTTGAATGATCCATTATCATTTGAGGGGTTAAAACCATAAGATTTGTTAGGGGTTGGCATTTGTGGATGGGTACACATGTGGTTATTGGTGTTGGGTTATGGAAGGGCGGTAGGAGATGGAGGATTGACAAATATTATATTTTGGTGGTTCCCAGTGTCATTTTGGTTGTTCCCAGTGTCTCAAACACTAAGAACCACCAAGATGTCACTGGGAACCATCACAAAATGCTATTTTGTCAACAACCCCCTTTTTATTAACCACAACCCCCCCCTATATATTGATTAAGCACTTAAACAACTCGGAACTCATAACACTGGGATTGTCAAAGATTTTGACAATCTTTCCCCTCCTCATTCACCACATCCCAGCCCAATCCAACAAATATATTTATTGAGCACTTACACAACTTGGAACCCAAAACACTGGGAACCACCAAAATAACATTGGAACCACCTAAAAAATATGTTGTCAACCCATCCCTTCCTTATTCACTATACACCCTAGCACAACTCCTAAAATATATTTATTGAGCACTTAAACATCCAGGAACCCAAAACACTGGAAACCCCCAACATGACACTGGGAACCACCAAAACAAGGCCATTTTGTCAACTCACCCCCTTCCTTATTCACCACACCTCAGCCCAACCCCCTAAACATATTTATTGAGCCCTAAAAACATATCAGAACCCAAAACACTGGGAACCACCAAAATGACAACTGGAACCACCAAAAAGACAGGTCAACCCCCACATCCCCTACCCCCACCCCTTTCCCCTCGCACCCATGATAACCCAACACCTACGGCCACCCTATCCATCACCACCACCACCACCAACCCCTAAAAATGATAATGGATCAACCCAAATCTCTATTTAACCAATCAGAGCTGTTATTTAACCAACAACGCAATACCAAATATATTGCATTGTTGGAACAGCTGATTACAACGCAATACGCTTATATATTGCGTGGTTGCTAAATGGCTATGTACCAATCAGATTACAGCATTTGTATCTATTTATAGCTACTAAGTGATAAATGTACGAACTTACAATGTAATACGTTTTTGTGCGTATCGGGGGGAGGGGGGAAAGTACTATTTTTTTACCCGAAAAATCACCCAGCACCCCCCCCCCCCGCCCCCCGGGATTCGATTGCGGGACCATCATGGAAAATCATGGTTTTTTTTTAAACATCAGCACGCTATTGTTCAAACTGCCGCCACAGATAGGATGCCATTAAGTCACTCCAGCTGAACAATTACACTTTTCATATACAATCCCAAATAGTTTATAACTGTTTCAAATTTCCAGATTATCTGCATGTCATTTTGATATATATAGCTTTGTGGTAAACACATTATTTTATAGAATTTGAAAAGATAACATTTTGGTTAAACCTGGAATACTATTTTGACCAAATAATCTGTAAACTCAATCATAAACGTCCAATTCAGATCAAATCTAACATCCCTAAGCTTGTCAAAGACCACAAGCAACATGATCGATAGCAATAGTATTCACGCATACTCATTTCACTCCTATCTTCCCGGTTAAATTAGCAGGCTTGGTTACGAAACAAAAAATCGCTTCCCGGTCATATTCCAGGACAGCCTTTCATAACATCAGTTTTTCGACAGTTAAAGGAATACGTATAGTTAATGTTGCAGTTTTTTAAAATAATAATTTACTTAAGAATTCAAGATGAAAATGAATAATGTCATTTTTGCTGTTGCCACTCACAAAATGACGAAGCAGCCTTTATACCCAGTATATTTATATTGTGACTGTTTTATAGAGCTATATATCTGGGGAGCACACATGGTTTTGAAACACATTGAAACACATTATGTGACCTTCTACTCTAAATCAAAGTCAAGGTCATTCAACCACCGAAGTTGGCAAGGATGTCCAAGTATATGTTTTAATTCTATACCTACTTCAACGAACATTTTGGTATATCACTCTCTGTGTCACCCTAGCTGGGAACCGAAAAACCCCTATGCTCCCCAACTGCTAGTGCGAAATTCTTGTCTAGCCGTAGATCAGAATATTTGAATTGATGTTTTATTGTTGTACAAAGAGGGCTGATTTTTCTGAATCCTTATAGTGTAAGTTCATACATGTAATACAATTGTAAAAACTGCATAAACCTTTAACGCTTCAGTGTTACGAGGAAATTGTTATTCGATAACAGTGTGAATATTTTATAGTTTATAAGGCAAATGTACAACACGAACAAAATACCAAACATAGCAGATCGCAATGTGTTATAGCTCTACGGAACTATAAAATTATAAATGACATTGTTATATGAACCGATTTTCCCAAGTACTTCCTATCAGCTCGCGGATTCGAGTACTTAGAGCTGCCGTTTTTAAAAGAACTGTGGATCAGTTACATGTTTCTGTGGTCGCTCATTATTGTTGCTCAAGCTAGCTTTGCCTTCATGTACATCTCAATCTCTAAAAGTGGAAATATAGACTGATGTATACAATTACTCCCGGGCAATACTCGGGGCAATACTGCGTCACATCCAAATTTGAACCAAGTTTTAAGTGTCCTCGAAGGAAAATACCTGAACACAATCCACTGGGGGAAAAGGTAGTGTGTTAGAATTGCCAAAAACACCGGCTAGGTATGTCAACTCATAGGTTATGACTATACTTAGACGGGGATTCAAACAACATATAAATGTGGGTGTTCCGATCACTTTAGTTTTTTCTTCACATCAACACACAACATTTTGATATCAAAAGAAAACCCATATTTTTTTCATTATTTCTACAAATCTTAATAGGCGCAAGATATGTTCCATTTAGACGGTATAGGCCAAACGTTGTGAATTACCGCAAAAGGTGGTTAACCACCCGGCTAGTTTGTGTACTGCTCAATGGGCAAATTTCATTTCACCTTATGCTTCTAAAATAAAAACCAATTGTAGTTATGCAACTCAAACTTTGGAATATGACTTTTCTAAGGATCACACTTCACGTAGATCGAATAGAAAACATCAAGTAGAAAATCGGGCCAGAAATCGGAACACCTACCTTTAAGAGCCATGTATAGTTTGATGGACACATCACTGTATCAAACTATCCTTTTATGTCACTACTTAATACCAAATTTACTGATCGATTGCGTATAGTCGGATTGACAGGTTATCTCTTTAACGAAGGTGTTGATGAGCTTGCTCCTCTTTATCCATTCCCTTGATGACTAGTAGAGTGCACACGAACTTGAATTGTCCAGACATTGTTTATTGACCACACGTTCTTATTACCTTAAAATCTTATGATTATTTATCTGCAACTTGGCAAAATGACTATTGATAAATGTCATACCACGCTGTCTGGTTATACTGGGTTTGCAAATCAAAGTTAGGCGAGGAAAAAAGAAACCCCTGTTTAACGGGCCTGACCGATCCTCTTTTTGCGTTTTACAAGATTTCTTTAAATCATTTTTGTTCTCAAATCATGTAATATCAGCCGGTTTTTTTGCCGAAAATCTGTTGAAATTTTGTTTTCACAAATTTTTCAAAAAATTCCCGCAAATATATGATACTATATATCCTATCATTGATTTGTGGGTGTACTTTTACTAACACTCAGGATGTCAATTTCTACCAACTTGCACTGCCTACACACACCCAAAGGGCATGTTTGTACACTTTGTACTTACTATTTTTTGTGTGCTGTGGACGTACATCCACCACAGCGCATCTCTTGTTGGTTATTGGTGTTTAATTTTCTACTGTTCGAAGACGCTATAATATATAAATCAATTCAAGTAGTTCAGAAATCTGAGACCATTAGCTGTTATTCTTGTTTTAAAAAATCGACCAATTATTTATTTACGCTCACAACGTGAAAGGTATATAATATGCAGTTGAAATTTGATCTGTTTAGTTGTACGTATTAATCTTAGCTGTCATATAAATGGAAAATGTAATGCGACTTAGGGGGGGGGGGGGGGGGGGGGGGGGGGGGGGGGGACTCAAGGAAGTGCTGTAATTATTGAACTATTAATCAAATGTGTATAAAAGTATACTTTTTTGAAAGGAAATGGATCAGAGAATTAACATTCTTTTTTTTTAACAAAGCTAACAAAAATAATGTTCAGTCAAAAATGCCCAAATCGCTTGATGATGATGTGAAGACACTAAGGGATGATTTTTTTAAAATCTAATCTAATATTTTTGAAATTTTGACCAAAAAGTGCCAAAAAACCTGAAAAGTGATTTTTCTAAAAAAAACAAACATTTTTGGTCAAAATTGATGCCAAATTTGGATTCACTGATCCATTTCCTTTCCAAAAACGTGTACTTTTATGTACATTTGAGTCATAGTTCAATAATTACAGCACTAACAAAATTCCAAGAAAAACTTCGTGTGGACTCTTAGGTACAGCCTCCGTAAAACTACCGTAACTTCTTCATTATTCATTTAATCTATATAAAAGTAAACATTTCTTGAAGGAAGCTAAGGGTTCAATGAATCCAACCATGAACATGAAATTTACCATTTTGGAGAAAATTATAGATAAAAACATTTTTTGACCCATTTTAGGTTCTGCAAAGATAACTCAAAATATATTTTGTCAAATTTTGTCATACTAGTTTTATTATATTCCTAATAACATCCAAGAACATTACCGCCTACACGCTCATTATTTATCACTCGCGAGTAGGGTAAGTGCGATCGGAACTTCTACCGGCAGCTGTATAGAAAATTTACTGTTCCATCTTTTACTGATACGGTATACGATGTTTAATGATCTCTTATTCGACCACGTTGGCTATTACATAAATATTGAAGGAGTAATCCTCGCCCACTACTGTCTAACCTTTGGCACTGTAGCCTGGCATCCCGCCTGGCATACTTCCTTCATGTCCCCCGCCATATCCATCCCACTCTCTCAATACTTTTAATAAGTTGTATAATCTTGACTTTAGTTTGATAGAAGGTAATTTCTTACGTGAGCTAGCATCTTAAAATCAAAATCAAATTGTTTCATCCCAAATCTATATGATATAAAGGAAAAGGTAAAGTCTGTTAATCCTGTATTCCAAGATCCTGTGTTCCCAGATCATGTGTCCCCAGATCCTGTGCTCGTACCAAGATTACTAGAAAATCTTTGGCTCGCAGATCCTGTGCTCGCAGATCCGGTGCTCGCAGATCCGGTGCTCGCAGATCCGGTGCCCGCAGATCCGGTGCTCGCAGATCCGGTGCTCGCAGATCCGGTGCTCGCAGATCCTGTGCTCGCAGATCCGGTGCTCGCAGATCCGGTGCTCGCAGATCCGGTGCTCGCAGATCCGGTGCTCGCAGAGAGTATACCTCTCTCTTTCACGAAGCGATTGGGTCTGACTCAAATCCTTTTTGTTGTGCTGTTCTGTGGGAAAAGCTACACGCCCTACACAGCGAGTATGTTACCTTCCCAAAAGCATAGAAGAAGGTCGTGTAGAGAGAAGTTATACATGTAATGGGCTATTCCAGATAATAATGAACCCCTCCCCCTATAGAGGACATCGGAATTCCAGAATTTTTTCCCCACCAATTTTTCAATGGAATTCCATACCTTTTTGGCACATGTTCTAGGAATTCCAGACTTTTCACAATTTAGACACCCCCCTATAGAGGACATCGGAATTCCAGACTTTTTCCCCACCAATTCCATACTGTTTTGAAGTTTGACCTGGAATTCCATACTTTTTTTAAGTTTGATCTGGAATTCCATACTTTTTTTAAGTTTGATCTGGAATTCCATATACTTTTCATAGAGGGAGTCATGGAATTTCCGGACTAAAAAATAATTAAAAAATATAGGGGGGGGGGGGGGAGGGGTTCATTATTATATGGAATAGTCCAATACTTTTTATGAAATATCGGAGTCTTTGGAACAGAAAAGAGTTTTAAAAAAGGCTTCTTAAATGGTCCACCAAATCGTTGTAACCCGATAGCCCTTTCCGGTCCTATATTACCCTGAGTATAGTAAAGGATAAAGACAGGTGTCTCAAAATGGTAAACTTGCCCTACCTCGGGGCAGGTTTATCCCGGGGTTCATCTATAGGCCGGGGTGTACCAGTCCCGCTTTACCCAACATTAAGTCAGTAAATTGATTTGTATGGCAAACATTAGGGCATGTATCATTTTATGGGGCCCTCACATGTATCCGTGTGAGCTGGGCGGCCCCTTACTGTCTTATAGAAAAACAACAGAGTCCAACACGGTGAACAATCAGCAAAAAATGTCAACGGCCGCATTTTTTTTTGTCACCGGGTTCATACTGTTCTATACCGCAATCAAGGAAAATAATATTTGGCACACTTGACGCAACTCATTACAACTATCCCTGTGCTCGCAATTGAGATCATACTTGGGACATAGCACTGTTTAATAGAAAGCAAAAGTCTCGCCCTTTCTTATATCCTTCCCCATCCCCCATCAATCAATGTTGGGGGAACTGCCAAGGCTTCTGATAATATGACTCGGATCAACATTGCCTCCGGGGAGAGGGGCGGGTTTTTTCCGTTATTAGGACAAAGTGTGCCAACCTTTTTTTCCTTGATTGCGGGTCCTTATCGGCCTGGAACCGGGCTCATACCACCTCCTCACCAGGTCCTCACGGGCCGAAACGCTTGGGTACCGACCGAACCGCCTTGATAACGTCATCAAACTACCCTGTATAAGCTGAGCGCTCAAGCTCGCCGCTTCGCTCACATTCCGGGAATCTCTGTAAAATACATTTGCCCTCACATGTATCCGTGTGAGCTGGCCGGCCCATTACCGTGTGACAAATTGGTGCAGACGGCGGCACACGGTGATGTCACACGGTGGGCCGTTTCCCGTCCGTTGAACACGTTGCCGTGGACATTGACGGCCATCCGCGCCCGGCAGGACCCGGCAGGAATTTTGAACATGCTCAAAACTCCTGCCGGGTCCTGCCGGGTGAGCAAAAGCGGCGGCAAACGGTGAGAGCCCGGTTTGAGGACGGTATAAAGACGGCACACCCGTTTCGCGCCCGTTCGCAGGGCAGTAATGGTAGGCGGCCACCTTACCGTCTAATAGAAAAACAACAGAGTCCAAACAATCACTAAAAATGTCAACGGGCGCATTAATTTTTTGTTGTGGCCACCGGGTCTATAATGTTATATACAGGGTCTTTACCGGGTCCTCACCGGCCGTGTACCGGGCTCACCGTCCTCATACATTTCTAGCTTACCGTTCTCACCGGGTGCATAACACCTCCTCACCGGGTCCTCGGTCCATACCGTTCTACACCGGGTCTGTCCCGGGTTCTCACCGGCCTTGTCCCGGGATCACCGGCCTCATACAGTTCTAGCTTACCGTTCTCACCGTGTCCTCATCGTGTGCATACCACCTCCATACCGGTTCCTAACCGGTCGAAACGCCTGAATACATCATCAAATCGCCCTTTTCAAGCTGAGCGCTCAAGCTCGCCGCTTCATTTGTATTCCGGAATTCGTACGAACCACATTATAATACTCTCTAAATGTAAAAGAGCTAAACCTCACTCTTTCGAGAGCTTTAGGAGGCACGGCTCTTCTAAGAAGTGAAGTTCACTCTTTTAAGAGTGATTTCCACTCTTTTCAGAGTGATTTTAGGCTCTTTTTAGAGTGATTTTAGGCTCTTTTTAGAGTGATTTTAACTTTTTTTTAGAGTGAAAATCGCTCTTTTAAGAGTGAACTTCACTCCAAAAAAAATCTGTTCCTCCTAGAGCTCTCGAAAGAGTGAGTTTTAGCTCTTTTACATTTAGAGAGTTGCAACATGCCTGCTGAGAGTCCGTTCCGCGAACGGTTACTAGGCTGCATGCGGCCATCCGCAGTCCGTCGCTAAGATGGTTGACGTCCACCACCGTCAATCACCGCCCTGCGAATGGGCGCGAAACGGGTGCGAAACGGATGTGAACGGGTGCGCCGTCCTTATACCGTCTTCATACCGGGCTCTCATCGTTCGCCGCCGCTTTTACTCACCCGCCCGGAGTTTTGAGCATGTTTAAAACTCCGGTGGCCGGCAAAGTCCCCTGAACGTGTTCAACGGACGGGAAACGGCCCACCGTGTGCCGCCGTCTGCACCCATTTTTCACACGGTAAGGGGCCGCTCAGCTCACACGGATACATGTGAGGGCCCCATTAAAGCCCTAATAACAAGCCATCTGCCTGCAAAATGGCATTGGTATATCTAATACCAAAGGGGAGATACAGCTGTTTGAAGTTTGGGAACCAGGGGTTGGTGCCGGAAGGGGTGCCGCCGGAAGGGTTGCCGCCTGTACAAACTCAATGGGGATAATCCCATGCTTTGTTCTTCTTACAATAACTAGTCATCCACTTATGTTACAAACACCATTCTGGTCCCATTTTAAAGGATATTATTTAGTAGTGTTTAAGTATGTGGTTCAACAGACTTGTCAATTATTTGTAACAACTAATTAAAGGGGCACTAAGAGATATGTTGGCGGCTGCGCCCTCAATTATGTTAAAAATTGGGATTAGTATATTTATACAATTGTATTACATGTATGAAGGCTATAAGGATTAAGAAAAATTAGCTCTCTTTGTACAACAAAACGTCGATTCAAAAAATGCTGATCGAGCCCAATCAGCATTAAACGTCAGGCAGTATTCCCCTGCAGTACGCGTGATAAATAACGTGAACCATATTTGCATAGAGGGCGTTTTTCAATAAATAGCGATGGTATTGTTTTAATCAAGTTTTGCTGTGTTTTTGTTAGTAAAAAAAACAATAATGACAATTTTTAATGTTCATCTTGAATTCTAAAGATAATTTTTAAAAATCTAAAAATGTTAACACCACTTAATGTCCCTTTAATTAAGGATAAGACCATGATCATCAACTTTCTTCCTATTCGCTAGACAGTCAACATGAATAATCAGCCTCAATTTACCGGTTTTATAAAAATCACTATAACAGAAACACTTTTCAACCTATGATAGCAAATGTATACATTTTTGGAAAGCTTGTAACTAGAGGAATTCAGAAATCCAGTTTAGATCAGGGATGGGTACATCCTTAACAAATGTCTGAAAATTCTAAAAATATAAAAAATAAAAATTGGAGATATTCACTAGCCGGTAAAATTACCTCAAAGACGTAGTAACCTTTGACAATTATATATCATCTGATGGGTAATTTCATGAGGAATTCAAATATGTAAAGTAAATTATGATATGGGTAGGTGTAAAAAATATATAGATCTTAAAATTAAAATTAAAAACTCTGATATTTTTCCGAACATTGTGCATCATACCATTTAAGTCTTTGGTTGTACTATAATTCCGATGGCATATTCGGTTTCCTCATGCAATTTCTCTTCAGAAAATAAATACTTTTACTACCTCAGGGGGTATACAATCAAATATAAATGTGTAAAGTTAAAATCATGTCGCGAAAGCCAAAATCCGTGTGTAACGCAAAAGGAAGCGAGCTTATAACACATGACCATAGTTGTGATTCATTACATAATGTACACATTGATACTGCGAAGTAAACACTAAGCAATGATATCCAATAGAAATGTAAAGTTGCTTTTTTTTCGATGGTCTGGTCATTTGCGTCATCCTCTCAATTGTTAGATGTCAAATGCGGGGGTAAGAATTTGCGCACTTAATGTATATCTCAGATTTTTGGTACCGATTATTGATTGTGAACAAGCAATCCTGGTCAGCATCGGGAATTGTCGTGTTAGGTGTAAAGCACCCAAATGCAAGTTTCACTCTCATCTGGCCTATGGTCAAGATAAATCAAGGTCTGTATTCGATTGTTTTAGGCATGGACGAGAAGTGTTATCCAAGGAATTTTTTAAATATCTATTCGTTATTCATATAAAATCTGTCCACATTTTACCCAAATATAAATATCCGCGAAAATTACTGTGTTGTGAAAAAATTCCAAATTTATATTCTACCCATAATTTGAAACCTCAGTGGATACTTTTTAAATTTTTCACCAAAAGATCAAATATCCGAAGCTCAGGATTTCTTCTGATTGAATCCAGTATAAATTCAGTCAACTATTGCATTAAGAATCCTTTATAAATGGAATGAGGTTCCCGGATATATAAACAAATATTCAAGGCGGCAAGAGAGAAATTGGATCCGTTTATCTTCTTACGCGCCAAAAGTACTGACATATATTTCATATTATAGCAAACAGGGCATCACACGCGGCAATCATTATTCATGGAAATTAGACTGATTGCTTTGTAATTCTTTGTTCATACATTATAATGGAAAATTGATCGCAATGGTTGACTGCTACTCTACCCTTGCATGAAAGCAGCATTGAGTTGAAGTTCACCTCCAAGATTATGAAACAAAGTTACCCCAAATATCAGGAAATACGGGTTAGTATGTAATACGTTGGGCGGAGGCCTGTACATCTCCACATTGTGTTCTTTTATGGGAAACACTATTTTCTGCTGCTAAGCATAGTAGAGCTGTAAACCCTTCCTGATTTAGAATAAAACGTTCTGAAAATAGATTGAAATCGCCCTGTAAACATGATCGAAATGTAGATTTCCTTAATGTTTTGGCAATTGGGTTCTTTGGCATTTTATATATTTTCCTGATTCCGGTACCACGTGATCCTGATCATTAGAGTGTATTGTTATGTTGGTACTTCTGACATAGTGCTCTTGATACCTTAAATGGATTGTTATCATCCAAACAAGGTGTTTACGTTACAAATCAATTGTAAAAGGTCAAAGGCGGATATTGGGATGTAGTATTCTAAAATAAGATTCCTTTCAACGATTCAATGCATTGAAAGATCAACTTGACAAGCTATCTGGATACTCCAAATCAAAGCTACACAATACGTATGCTAAGTGCTACGCGTAATCAATCTGCTGGTTCATTCAATTTAACAATTCTTTTGTTGGATTTTCAAGCGATACGTCAGTTGTGGCAAAAAAAAGGGCCACGAGGAAGTCTAAATATTCTTATAATAATAATTCGATTAGTTTACCGTCTACTGGGGGGATCCGGCGTTATAATCCATGTGATCTTAGATTCGGCAGAATGAATATGATGATAAGAGGCATACTGCAAAACTTATATAACTTATCAAATGTTACCCTTTTGGTGCAGCCAGTTTTACATCATTTGTTTGTCCCCAGCACGACATTTCGAGGCTTTTGATATGTTACTCAAGACAATTTTAGATTCTTGACAACAATAATTATTTTTACACATGGTTCAAAACATCCAATGACATCAATATGTTACGACGTCCCCGTGAGCCTTTCCAAACGGAAACTACATGATTGTGTTGTTGATAACTACCGGCCGATTGGTTAAAAAGATGGATACATCATTTATTGAACCAATGAGAGACATTGTTAGAATATTCGTATCCCTGATAAAGATGGAAGTGAAACATTTTACAAGCTGCATTTGAATTGGCTATTAATATGAGTACATCTTGTAATAAACCAATCAAAACCACTGTAAGATAGACAGGTAGACCCCAGGGGGTTAAAACCGGTTTCGAATGTACTGAGGTTTAACATTAAGATATAGGCCCTAGACTTATTCTTGTTCAGTGTGAGTCAAAGGGAAGCTGTACCTAGAAGAACAATTTTTTCCCTAAAAGAAATTTGACAAACCAACGAAGCGCTCATTCTACCGCTCATATGAAATAAACCCATCCTGAAATGGATCCTTGCTATCAAGAATTATGCCTCTTTTATAAATGAACCTACATAAGGAGCTGTTTACGAAACGTTAAAACATTCTAAATGAGGAGCAAAGATAACATATTAATTCAAATGCAAAAGAAGGTATTTATAACCGAGATATTCAAACATTGAAACACGTATTTAAAGAACATATTCTTCAACTCAATTTTTAATCCCTGGAATTACTCTTACTATCACGAGTCATGCCTTCGGAATTGCAGATATAAAATACAATTCAAATGTGACCCTTTTGGTGCAGCCAGTTTTACATCATTGTTTGTCCCCATCACGACATTTCGAGGCTTTGATATGTTACTCAAGACAATTTTAGATTCATGACAACAATAATTATTTTTACAATTATGGTTCAAAACATCCAATGACATCAATATGTTACGACGTCCCCGTGAGCCTTTCCAAACGGAAACTACATGATTGTGTTGTTTAACCCCCTGAGAACTACCGGCCGATTGGTCAGAAAGATAGATACATCATTTATTGCGCCAATCAGAGACAGTGTTAGAATAATTGTACCCCTGATAAAGATTGGAGTGAAATATTTTACAAGCTGCATTTTAATTGGCTATTCAAATGAGTATATCTTGCAATAAACCAATCAGAACCACTGTAAGATAGACAGGTAGACCCCAGGGGGTTAAGATATAGATTTATTCTTGTTCAGTGTAAGTCAAAGGGAAGTTGTACGTAGAAGAACAATTTTTCCCTAAAAGAAATTTGACAAACCAACGAAGCGCTTATTCTACCGCTCATATAAAAAAAAACACCCTGAAATGGATCCTTGCTATCAAGAAGTATGCCTCTTTTATAAATGAACCTACATAAGGAGCTGTTTACGAATGCTAAATCATTCTAAGTGAGGAGCAAAGAGAACATATTCATATTATAGTATTTATATCCGAGATATTCAAACAATGAAACACGTATTTAAAGAACATATTCTTCAACTCAATTTTTAAAAATCTCTGGAATTACCCCTTGCTATCAAGAGCCATGCCTTCGGAATTGCAGATATAAAGTAACATTGAGATTATGTTGAACAAATTCAAGATGTTTACTCACATTTTAGAGGATTTCGTCAACCAGATCAACGGACTTCCTCAGTAATGGCTTGATGCACTTGTTTCCCCCGCGAGAACTGTTTTCCTCGTACCCTGGATAGAAAGTTGTGATGAGGGGATCAAACACGTGAATTAGAGAACAGAAGAGATGGATCCGAGGGGCAATTCTTATACGACGACAGGGGCCTAACATTTATTCTCTAACTCAATCAAAACAGAATCATAAGTTTTCATTGTTATATTATACTTTACTTTGTTACTTATTATAAATACTCACATGACTTTCCACCCGGGGTTGACTAGGTAGGAATTACACACTTTGTGGACTTAGAATATTTCTAACCTTACTTTTTATAAAAGGAAATAAATCAGTTGATTGAAAAAGTGGTCCTAGTGGGAATCGATCCATGGACCTCTGCATAGTAAAGCACTTAACTCAAACACTAGAATAGCGAGGGGTGAACTGGCCAATACATGATTTTAAACTCTCTCATTATTACGGAATAAAGCAATACCACTATTTTGATCAGTACGCACAATATTATTAATAGAGCTGCGACACACATGATCGTCAACCCCGGGTTGACAGTCATGTGGGTATTTCCCTTACTGCATTATGTATACTTTTTAAACCATTTTATTACAGACATGGGGTTAGTGATTTATGTCATTCTTGGACATCCTGAAGAGGTAAAACGACGTTAATTTCATATACAGTCTGGTGTCACCACGTGGTGGTAGGGCTACTCAGATCGGATGCTATGTGATGTAGTCAAGACAAATTCTTACTATTTATAACCAATTAATTAATTAATCTCATTTGCATATCATGCAATAATATGACAAGCATGTGTTGCAACATTGGTATTAAAATAAAAAGCGCAGTGCGCGGTACCAATTTGAATGTCAACTTATTCATTCGCAAATGTCTATATCTGAAGCATTGTAAGGGTGGTGTTAACCCTAATGATATGAAATTTATCAAGCGCTGTTACTTTTGAACTATTAATGTGATGTACATAAAAGTACACTTTTTGGAAAAGATGATTTTAGTACAATTTCGGCATCTGTTACCAAATACTGATTTTGTTACGTTCTCCAAAAAATGCTAAGCCAAAAAAGTGAATTTTGTTGTCAAAATATTAAAAAAATCAGCATTTTTAGTGAAATTTGATACCAAAATGGATTCTCTGACTTATTTCCTTTCCATTTTTTTAATATTATATATACATCACATTACTAGTTAATTAGGGTTAACACCCCCTTAAAGTGATGTTGAGGATGATAATGTAACAGTGACTGTTGAGTCCTCTGATGTTGATATTCAGGTGTTCACATCAACGTTTCAATCATTGAAAATAATGACGTACCTGGATTCTATTTTGTGACATAAACTAATCATACCAGAACAGTGTTTCTTTAATAGTTGTACAGTTCACAAGGTATAGAGATACGTGTTTCACGAAGCACAAGTTTCAGATTCCAAAAATAACGGCTACAGGTATAGTTAAAATACCGAAAATGTCTAATTAGTCTGAATTCATCTCATTATTATGCAAATTATTTATAGAATGTTAGCATCTTTAACATGCCCTTAGTTTTTGTTAAAAATGCCCTTTTGTTATCAAATTAAATCAAATCAAAATCACACTTTAAATTTTGTAATTTGAGAAACTTTTCAACCCTTCTCAATAAACAATGATGCGTTACTCAAATATCAGGCTTGTAAACAAATATTATTATAATTTTCAAAACTGCATCATTTTTCGCGAATTTGTCTAACAATTCCGTATAAACTTCGCATAAGTCTTTACCTAAGCAAACGACAAAGGTCATACACATTTCAACTCTAGCGCCTTCATCATTGTCCTTTCCAGTAGTGGTTAAATCATTTAAAAAAAAGAAAGATATATCGTAGCATAATAAAATAACGCACAAATGAAGTGCTCTGAAGACACTTGTTTCTTGATCAATTACACTTCAAGAGTAATTCACATCAATAATTCCCATGATAATAATAACAATGTTAATAATACATAGGGCTTATTAAGCGCCTTACGATGTAAACAGCCTCAAGGCGCTGCACAGAAAGATCTTAAAAACTACAGAAAATATTAAAAGTATGAAGGGAAATAATTTAGTTCTGAGGATCTCGTGCCACGATCCGCCGGGCTATCGAATGGTCTCGGAAAAGTGTTTTAACTTTTTCGAGCTGACTCATTGGCGCAATCAGTTAGGCGTCAGACTGCCACGCTGGCTGCCCGGGCTCAATCCCCAGCGCTGGCAAAGACTTATAGTTATATATAATACAGGTTGCTTTCTGTCAGACAAATGAACCATAATACTTGACGCTTTATTAACCCTAACACGTCTCATACCTACAAATTACTACAGTGCTATCAAATGGTAGCGCGTGCTTTACGGGTCTATCTCTTGCCACTATCCGCCGGGCTATCAAATGGTCTCCGAAAAGTTAACACTCGAACGATTGAAATGGTTCAATTTACACATACAGGTTAAGGACCGTGTCAATCCGTGCACAATCTGGTTTTGATTCATAATGTATGAGTTGGATGAGTTCATGCATCCTCGGAATTTCTCTGTAATAAATTGATTGACAGCAAGTGTGTTGTCTAGTGCACAGTATGTTGCTTGGATAAGTACTATGAAAATAATACGTAGAATAGGTAGAAACGTAGAAATTTGATAATAAAACGCCCCATTTTAAGAAATATCGTCCGGGAGTTCCACAATTTGAGGAAAGTACCCGCTACTACTGACCCATATTTATGTAGACCTGACCAACATTGCCGTATATTTTGCGAATAGTTCGTAACAAATTGCAAATACGTGTCTTGTTTGAGAAAATTTGCATTTGTATCTATCTTACAGATAAAGCAAAACTCCGTGTAGCCAACTGGATGAAGAGTGAGGGAGAGCCTTACGGGCTACCGGGCCCGAAGATAATAGACAAGTGTCAGAGGTTGCTTCAATGTAATCCCAGCATTCAGTAGAAGCGCATTTTGAGATAATTGAGCCAATCCTTGTCTTGCATTGAAACGTACTGACAAGAGACGGTTCATTAGAGGAACTACAATCAATGAAAAAAAGGTTGGCACACTTTGTTCCAATTTAGGAAAAAAGTGCCCTCTCCCCAAGGCAATGTTAATCTGAGCCCACATGTCATCAGAAGCCTTGGCAGCTCCCCCCAACATTGATTGATGGGGGTGGGGAAGGATGAGAGAAAGGGGGAGACCTCTGCTTGCTATTAAAGAGTGCTATGTCCCAAGTATGTTCTCTATTGCGAGCACATGGATAGTCGTATTAAATTGTGTCAAGTGTGCCAACTATTATTTTCCTTGATTGTAGTAGGTGAGACTTTTCAAATTTGTATCAATATATGAATTTAGATTATATTTCTCAATACAATGATACCAACAAATATGAAAAGTTTCGCTGATTAGTTTCTCTAATTAACCTTTTCCTGTCTGTATGTTTCAATAAATTAGCTCCATTAGAGTGCATTTATATTGCATGCTGGGATTACATTGAAGCAACATCCGGGCAAGTGTTAAGAAAAACAAAATAGACCAAAATAAGGTCACATTACTGAACTAAGATAACGCAACCTTAATAAAAACATCAAAACCTTTTAAAAATAGAAAGCTGTTGATCGTGCCCTCATTTTATCCGCATGTACCCTCCTTTTACTCACTCTATCTAGAAAGCAAATAATTTCTGACTGATTTAACACACTCATACATTAAATTGTGTACGTTTAAAGTACACGCTGAACTATCTCTTCAGAGCTCGCTGCCTATTCAAATTCGCCAAGCAAACTCAACTACTCGTTATTTTCAATTTACCTATTTATAAAAATCTAACCTTGAAATGCGGAGCTGATTCCTCTGTATCACTTTGCTTCATGTTCACTATTTTGTGTGGGAAAGTAGGTGTTGTTGTAGGGAAGTGGGCGTTTTGCTTTTGTTTTGTCTTATATACCAGTTTTAGTCTTGTGACAGCAATATAAACAGTTTCAAAAAGGATTTAAAAACCCACTTATTTAAAGTGACTTTTACTCAATAATCTTTTTATTGTCATCTGACATGTGTTGTGCTCTATTGACTGTATATCTTGTTTGTAAATGCATAAGCGCCATGAGCGCCATTTATGACGGATACCGGCGCTTTGTTTTATAAGTTTCCATTATTTATTATTATCATGAATTAGTGTTGTTATTGTTATTTATTGTTTATTCATGCATTGATTACATTGGTGATTTGTTTGAGGTTGAATCTTTGGCTACTTTCGCTAATCAAAATGGCAGATATATAGAAGAGAAAACTTAATATGAGATCGTTTTAAGCAAAGTTTCCCCAAATATATGAACGCTAGGCGACGGAAACAAATCCCTGTTCTATGGACAAACGGATCTGTAAGGTAGGGTCGGTCATGTGCATTTGGTTTATCACGATCCATACACGCTCTCGCAGGTTTTCTCCGGGATCTCCGGTTTCCTCCTGCTTTCAAAATCTTTGATTAGTTGTTTCGGTTATCAAAAACTTCCTTGACCCAATGGTATTTGGGGAGCTGCATTGAAAAATGGTGGATGTTACAATCTAAGTGCGGATAGGTTTGCGCTAGAAATTGGCAGCACCCTAGTTGATGCGACCTGATTCTGATGACTCACCAGCAGCGAAATTACAGCGCTTTGATCACTTTGAAAAGGCGCTATATAAATACTAATTATTATTATTATTATTATCGATCGGATTGTTGGCGTTTTCTCAAAATGTCGTACATTTTGGTGAATTTTCAAACAATGTTCAAAAATTATTATTTTGCTCTGTACTCATTCACTCAATCAATATAGAATCCTTAGTTTTCTTTGTTTTATTATCCTTATTGATTGGAGCTTTGTTTGTTACTGACATACAAACCTTTTAACCATTTTACTACAGACATGAGAAGACGTGAGATAATGGGGTTTTTTATACGTGGTTTATGTCATTCTCGGACATCCTGGAACGGTAAAACGACATTAAATTTCAGATGCAGCCCACATAAGAGTAACTTGTCATGTAATAAATAATGTTCATAATTTCAATTGAAAAGAAATTTCTTTTCTTAAATGTAAGATATTGCACGTGAAAGTCGACACAAAGATATGTCTCAACAAACACAAAGTCAGGTTCTTTTTCATTTGCGCATGGTTTTGCTACACACAGACTCGGTGTAGCAATAGTATTCCATATGCAGCCCACAAAAGAGTAACTTGTCATGTAATATATATTATTCATAATTTCTATTGAAAAGAAATTTCTTCTGTTAAATGTAAGACATTGCACGTGAAAGTTGACACAAAGATATGTCTCAACAAACAAAAAGTCAGGTTCTTTTTCATTTACGCATGGTTTTGCTACACACAGACTCGGTGTAGCAATAGTATAAGATGATTATTTAACCGGTAGCGACTACTCACCTGTCGATATCAATATTAGGATCGGGGATGCTTTAATTTACTAATGCGCCCATCCACATGACATACCTATCACACTATCCTGCGTGTTCAAAACCCATGTGCGAAAATAAGAATAGCACTTTGTTCCATTCTTTTCGGTGTAGCACTCTCAATTTGTAACCGATCTTTGCGACCAATTCGTGAAAATGATCTAAAAGGACCTATTTTGGCCAACTTGTCATATGTTAAGGCAATGTTTATTACTTTTTTGTTCTAAACACTTCTACGAGGGTCATTCAATAAGTTCTACCTCCTACCTCATAACTTTGCTATTAAATGAGCCAGTCGTATGAAATATTTCACAATTGTAGCTCTAAATCTCAGTTACAAATCCATAGTAATTTGGTATGAGTACTGGTTTTACTTTTCTGTAGATGCCCCCCTGTTGCCCCCACCCAATTTATGATGCTGGTGCCGCCACTGTATAGAGCTCGTTGCGTATTCATATTCTGCAAGCATCCTCAACTACTCGTTATTTTCATTTACCTAGTGTTTCCAATATACAGGGTGAATCACGATTTGAAACGACCATTTGACCTTGTTGCGTGCATTGAACCATGGAATTTTGTAAGCAAACTATGACATGTTTTGTAAACTGTCCGCGTTTTTCGCCATTCCAATGGGATTTACACAGTTAAAGGGGCACTAAGAGATCCTTCATGGAGGGAGCCCTCAATTTGTTCAGAAGTTCGGTTTTTCACATTATACATGTTTGTAATGCTTATGTGTACTAACTACCACCTAAAATATAGAGCTTAATTTGCAGTATTTCATCAATTTGGTAGCGTTTTGAGTTTCGATGTACATCACATAGAAATTAGCCAAATTCATCTAGAAGGCCACATATGGCTTCTTACTTAATTGTTTCGTGTTTATTCAAAATAACCTCGAATAACATGGCTTGTTCCGTGATGCATATTCACGATCTCCCTGATTCAATTGGTGGTGATTTTAAATCAAAATGCAAAAGAAAGTGAAAAGCACTAATATACCTTTGGAAATGCTGAGAAAATGTCTTTAATTTTCATTTTACTGATTTTTTTATGAGAGGGTTTCTATGTATATCATTTATCTAGACAAGGTAAAAATGTTGAATTTCATTTTTTGAGAAATCTCTCTATGCCCCTTTAAGAAATGAATATTACTACAGCATGATGATATGGAGTGAGAGTCTACAAGCAAGACATTGTTGTGCCTGTAATTTAATACAGGTTCCTGGTATATTAAATGAGTCAAAGGTGGTAAAACATTGTAGCCATAAATAGTTCAGATGATAATACTTTACATAAAATGACTAAAATAATTCACAAATCAAATGTTCTGAAGACACTTTGTGTCTTGATAATTGCATTTAAAAGTCATTCACGTATGTAAAGGAAAATATTTGCCATACTAGGTTCACAAATTATACGGTCTGAGTTACGGTCTTCTGTAAAAGGTTTTTTGTGTAAGACATAAAATGAAATGTTAGCTTCCTTGCAATTTGAAATAGGAATTAGTTAGTTGTTTTCTGATATTTTTTAAATTTAAATAAAGCCCTCCTTCGACATGGCCACCATCTTGCTTAAGACTTGCGTGTGCCATGTCCAACATGTTGCGAACAGCTCGTCTAACCATTCTTCTGTTGCGGCGTAGGGATGTCACTTCGGCTCTGACACGTGCCTCCACTTCTTGAAGGTTGACTGGTGAAACAGGCTTTCATATTTTTCTTTCATTGACACTTTGGTATCAGAAGATTAACTGCTTATCCCAGAGTTAAAGAATTAATATTTCAGGAAGATCCAAACCAATTTACTGTGTGTAAATCCTATTGGAATGGCAAAAAACGCGGTCAGCTTACAAAACTTATCACAGTTTGCTTATTTATCAGTCGATTACTTTCATCTTTAGGGAGGATAAACTAGATTAATAACGCATTATACAGACACAGGTCAAATGGCCGTTTCAAATCGTGCACAATGTTTTTGATTCACCTTGTAGATAGGATTGGTGGGTTTTTTGGTGTCAAATATTTCATTTTGGTGAAAACATTTTGGTGAAAACTATTTTCGAAATTGTATTTGTAAAAACATTTCCAAAACATTTTTTGTTGATGAAAAAATTTAAATACAAATTAGGATCGGTCAGGACCGCAGAACTGGGGTTTTTTCGCCGCCTTATTAACAAAATTGTCAAAGCTCTCATGATCTGATGACTTGTTGGTACCTGAATCTGAACTTGACGTGTGCGAAGCTATGACGTCAATCAGCAAAATGTTGTGTAAGAAAAGAAGGGCGAAGGACGAAATCGGAAGTAGAAGAAGTGGCGACCTCTGGCAAATGAAAGTGGAAGGCTCAATAACAGAATACCTCTAGATTTAACTGGATCATGATGATTAAAGGATTAAATTGGGCTTATTTTAATGATGCTTAACACTTTCCACGCGGCAGGCAGCTGCAGACGACATTCCAAAAATTCAAATAATGTTTCAAAAATGTCAACATTATTGAATTTCATTACCATATTTGGAATCACCATGATAAATGCATTGAAATAAGTGCAAACATGCCTAGTATTGGGTCAGGAATCATTGAGATAGACTTTGGAAATTGTGGTTTCTGAAAAAAATATTTTGTGTACGGTAGAAATGATAGCCGCGTGGAAAGTGTTAAAGGATTAAATTGGGCTTATTTTAATGGATTGATACATAAAACCGCGAGTTAAATATAATTGTTTGTGATTGATTGTTTGATTGATAACATAATTTGTTATATAATAGAATGGTAGTTGTATGCATTATTAAGTCTTTTGAATACGGCGATATAGAAAACTATCAATCAAAATATCAATAAGGCAATTTAGCAAGTGCCGTACAAAGTTGATGGACAGTTTTATGGCAGACAACGCAACGTGTGTGGGTTAAAACAAAGCAATATTGCCTATTTCAGTGGCTTCTTACACAATGAAAATATTTTTTTTAATTTTTTCATTTTAAGAGCTTTAAAATTGCATGCATTTTAACAACTCATAACAATAACAACTCATAACACAGCTCATAACAATAAAATGAGTGCTTGTTGATTTAATCTAAACATAGCAATGAATTACGCATGAATTACGAGTGACGTGACTTGTAGGAGTTGGTCTTTAGAATAACATGTCCCTGCTTAGAGGGCACAAAGAGATCCTTCATGGAGGGAGCCCTCAATTTTTTAGAAGTTTTTTTTCTTCACATATACGTAATGCTTATATATACGTACTATAGTTGATTCGCAGACATTGGCCGATTAACCATTTCATTCACAGGTTACAGAAGCAAAAAAAGGGGAGGGACTCAAATCTAATCGTAATATGCAAGGTTACTACCGTGTCATTATCAGTGCCTGTAACAGTAATGTGATGTACAGATAGAGTGAACAACTATTATTAAACCTAGTGACAGGGAACTTGCGGCTGAATTATCCGCATAACTTTGACTGCAAACAGTAAATGTTGTTGTCAATTTCCCGCGTGTTTTTTATTTGGAAGATGCGTTGTTATTCAGATAAAATTGATAAAGGTATTCAGCTGGTCTCATAGCCAGAAATACATAAAGTAACGTTTATTTGATGTAACTTTTTCTTTATTTAAGACAAATGGTTTTGTAACTAGGTTTATACAAAAACGATGATTGCATTATTTCATTTTTCTCTCAAATAAATACGTAGAACGGATATTTTATTTCAATGTTTCTCCTTTATTCACCGTTCATAATGAATAGGTAAAATGACAAACATAATATTTTCCTTTCGAAAACTGGATACGGTCAATGATGGTCGATTTGTTTTCATTGTGGTGACCGCTTCCAAAGGGATAATATTTTTCAAGCTGTTGGATTAAGTATTTGGTTATCGTGATTGTTTTAACAATCACGATAACCAAATACTTAATCCAACAGCTTGAAAGCTACATGATCAGCCCTATTCATAAGCCACACCATCATAAATAGCATTTGATTAATGAGCGCAAATGATAACATCTATAAATGAACCGCTGTTTCATCATTGGTCATAATTGGTTCCTCTAACGCCCAATGGACAAACTCCAAAATCGAAACCTATACGCCAGAGTTTATGAATCTACTATAACTACCACCTAAAATTATAGAGCTTAATGTGCAGTATTTCCTGGGAAATTCATGGATTTGCTAGCATTTTGAGTTTCTATGTGATGACATAGAAACTACCCATATTCATCTAAAAGGCCACATATAGCTTCTCACTTATTTGTTTCATGTTTATTAAAAAAAATCCTCCCATGGCTTGTTACCTGATGCTAAGTCATGACCTCCCTGATTCGATTGGTGGTGAATTTTAACCAAAATACCAAAAAAGTGAAAAGCACTAATATACCTGAGAAAATGTCTTTATTTTTCATTTTTACTGATCTTTTTTTGAAGAAATCTTACATGAGAGGGTGTCTATGTAAATCATCTATCTATACAATGTGAAAATATTGAATTTCATTATCATGCTAATATGTTATAAAATGTTTCGGCCTTTGTTTTCCCCTGGAGTACATGTATATCAAAATAGTATCGGGATTTGATAAAACATTTCACAGATACCAGGAAGTGCTCAGCAAGGTCGCGAATAAAGCTCAAACTTACGCGCGATGGAGAGCGTAGGTGCATTCACACGGTCAGCTACTGCACGGCGGAGCTCACTCCTCCTACATACTGCTTACTCCTGCTAACAACAAGCAGGAACAAATTGACCGGTATAAGGTGGCGTAAATTACCCCAGCCACCGTTCACACCCAGGGGGGCCAGTCAAACATAATGGTGTACACACGCGTGACCAAATTTTTTCCAGACACCCCCTAAACAAGTTTTACCCTGCAAGCAAAATTACCCCCTAAACAAGTTTTTAGCGCGCTTTCCTTGCAAATTTTGACCCCTAAACAAGTTCTTGCCAGAATATGACCCCTAAACAAGTTTTGTCTATTTACGATTGTGACGCTGTAGAGACGAGTGACACACCTGCATTCTCAAATTGGAAATGAGACGCTCAAAAGAAATCGCAAAAACGGGGATAACATTCTTCTGGGAACGGAGAACAAAACAAGTTACCCTAAACACGTTCGACAGGTATTTTAAGCCACCCTTTTTCTTGAAAATCAGCGTTTTTGATACCCTTAACGCGTCACTCGCGTGACGCGTCCAACACTGAAAAAACACCCCTTTTTACGCGTTGTTTTGGTCACGCCTTTGTACACTATTATGTTTGACTGGGCCCCCGGGCGTTCACATGTGAACTTCACTTCACATAGTCAGGGGCGGACTGGGACCTGAAAGCGGCCGTGGCAAAATTATTAAAGCGGCCCTTTTTGACCTTGTCAGGCAGAAGTATGTTGTCCCGATAAAAATTCGCACGGTCACAAAATTTCGCACAGTCACAAATGTTCGCACGGTCACAAAATTTCGCACAGTCACAAATTTTCGCAAGGTCACAACATTTTAGTAACCGGCCCTGAGAGGCCCAAAACCAAGCGGCCCATGTGGCGATCGCCACAACGCCACAGTGGCCAGTCCGCCCCTGCACATAGTCATTAATTCACACCACCACTACTCTTCCTCACGACGCTCTATACTCTCCCTCGTGTGAACGTAGTCCATGTCTACTATATAGGTACTCACGGTGCTGTAGCGCGCGTTTCCCATGTCTATCTCGCGGCGTGATCAGGCGAGTTATCCGAGCTGACTCCGTGACTCAATTATATATAGATAGTGGTCGGACTGCACGCACGCAAACAGGGTTTGATTCCTGTCGCCAGCGCGGTGCGACTGGACTTTCCACCCCAAATTAACCCGTTTTTCTTCCCTGACAGTTTTATTACCCAAAACATTGGGAGTTAGGGTTAAGGGGAAGCAACTGGGAAAAGTGTGGTATACCAGTATCGTTCAATACTGGAACATACAATTTGCCAGTATCTGTCGATACTGGCATGATTTTACTGTACCAGTATCGATCGATACTGGAACACCAAAATGTGTTCCAGTATCGAGTGATACCTGTGCACGAGATACAGTGAGATTTGTCCCAGTATTAAACTATACTGGTACATAATTATGTTCCAGTATCGCCCGATACGGGAATATTTTATATGCCAGTATCACTCGAATACTAACTTTGTACCAGTATCGTATGATACTAGGTGTTCTAGTATCGGACGACTCTAGTACAGTCCAGAATCTGAGATCTAAAGTACACTTTTTCCAGCAACTGTTATCTATGAACAGCTGATTAAAAGTATAATTATAGTATGATTATTGTTGTAAAAATCTCATATGACGCCTATTCGTGAAATAAGTTCAGGCACAACAATGAATAGAAGATCACCACAGCGTCAGAATGTGCTGCTATGCATACTAGTAATTAACAGCATTCAATTTTAAAACATTTGAATTAAAAAAATGGTCATGTTATTGATGCTTCGATTTTTCGTTAGAGGCACTTTCACATACTGGGAAACATGTTTTGTTTCTTTGAAGTCGGTGGTCTATCGGTAGAGATGTAGCTAGATACGATCAATTATCTAAACTACATGTAGTAGAAAAAACTTTGTTTATAAAGTGACATAGTGAATAACGAATTGAAAGGAATATAGATCATGCGGTGTACATGTATACAGGACTATTGAGGGTAAACAATGGCGCATTTCAAAGAATTCGGTTGTATAAATACAATAACATAATAAACAAATGAATTAATTTTACAAGAAAAAAATAGAGATTTTAATTTTGGTACTCGCAATGAGCGTTGCATAATGACAACTAAAATATTTGTCACAATCAGTACAAAAAAGCTTTTATGATACTCTCAAAACTTCCAAACCTTTTTTGTGACCCTTTCTTATAATCATAGGCCTGCCTAGTCTGCTGCGTTTAGACCCTTTATACCGATAGAGGGCTCACTTACTGTGACTGCTCCCCATCCTCTGATCTTACCCCGGAGAATAGAGCGGTTCTCGGATGGGAGCGGTTTTCGGCAAGGCGAACTGGCGAAGTATCAGAGGGTGTCGTTCGATTGTGTGACTGTGAAATTACACAAGGTCTATTAAGTCGACTAAGGCCTACCTGAACCTGAAGCTGTAAAACGCCCACTCAAAACGCGGTTTCACTAGCTACAGGAAGCTGACAGTTGTGCCGAAATTGCAGTCCCACAATGCAATGAGCGTAGCATACACGAACACCGATATATTTGCCCGTAGCCTACTATTTGGATACGGAGAAGCAATAAGCCACTCTAACTTTTAGATTATTCATGCAACGCATACATTTTATTGTATTGCAGGCTATAGTACAATAGTGCATGTACTTCATTATCTAAAGAATAAAACAAATATTAAAAGGGAAAACAGAAAAAGAAAGAACAATGAAAACAGTCTGATAATTCTTT
Source organism: Ophiura sarsii (assembly GCA_035610835.1). Lineage (NCBI taxonomy): Eukaryota > Metazoa > Echinodermata > Ophiuroidea > Amphilepidida > Ophiuridae > Ophiura > Ophiura sarsii. Next base: position 35,449,873 of record CM069451.1, on the reverse strand, counting down.
AAAAACAGGCATGCTTAGAATATGCTTTAACAATTATCACTGACAAATCTGCATGGAAATGACATTTAATCATCATTAACAAAGTATTCAAATATTTGATTAATCACTTACTGAACGAGATATTGATTAGTAACACAAAGGCCAATATAAAATAACCATTAATAATAGATCATTCGTAGAACAGTAGAAATGAGCAAGCCTAATTATCGTCATATTTAAAACTCGATATCACAAAGATCAAAGGAAACATGTAATTCTATTCATGAACACATTTTCAGTAAAAATAGAAATATTCTGAGTATCCTTTAACTTACGGATTCATCATGCACATTTCAGCTATATCTTATTAAACGTCCCGTATGGAATAAATAGGGTACTGCTAATAAATAAAACGGGTACTACTAATAAATAAGATGGGTACTACTGATGGTTATGAGCATGCGCACATCAGTTACGGGACGTCTATACTTTATCTGGCTATACTTTATCACTGGACAGTGATGTTACTTCAGGCGCAGTCTTTACGCACGCGTATGTATATTCCGTCTTTCAACGCTCGTGTGTATACGACAGCGCCTCGGGTAGGCGCGAGCGTTATGTGCAGCTATTAGTAGAATACACAGTTACGTCCAGACGTCACTGTCTCGTGATGGATAAATAGACTACAGCATGACATTGCCTACATTTCTATAGTTTAATCAATTCCAAATTGACGAGAAGTATTTGGTTTTAAAATTCTCCGCTCGCAAAAGTAATCCGCACGCAATTTTGGCTGCACGCACGCGTCACGAATTTGTCATTCCACAGTCTGCACACACGACGCTTAAAAATTAAAGCCAACTAACGCGCAGTCGAACCTTGATAACCGCAAATACACGCTTCTAAAATATTTTGCTTTAAAGCGCGTTTTTGTGTAGCGTTCCTGCGTGGTGATATAAAAACGATGGACGCGCAGATGTGTGTGTGCTAATTATATACGCTTAACGCACAAGCGGATATTGACCGTCGTCGGCTTCAGCGCGCTGTGTGTTTTGGAATGCGTTATGATCGGCAAGTAGTTCGTCTATGTGTCATTCAATATGATGCACAGTGCGCTTGTAACATTAACGCACGCTCGCGTCGTTCTGTATTCATCGCTGCTGTAAGGAGGCTTCGCCAATTTGGAACCGATCATACTATATTAGATTTAAAACGGTTAAGGTCATGTTTTTTATACTGGGTACCCAAAAAAGGTGGATCTGTTACATTTGCACTACATATTATTACTTTGCATGCATATATGTTGGCTATTCTTTATCACACATACTCAAATTTGGTCTTATTTTGATGAGAAAGTATTTGGCCTTTATTTTAAAAAGAAAAATATAAACTACCATGGTTCTGTTAATTACAATAGTTCGTTAAACCTCATTAGTCAGGGGTGGAAGAGTATGTGGAGGAGGAGTATGCGGAGGAGGAGGAGTGCATAGTTGAACAAGTATGGTGCAATATACATTGGGCAAACATAAAATGCACTTGTTTCACTCTTGGTACAATTCTATATTGAAAACATAACATTATTGAAGCATATTTGAATTAATAATATAATTAGTTAATTAAGGGCGCACCACACCAAATATCTTTCTCATTGAAATACGTGTAAAAGTGCCATATTTCAAGACACCTTTTCTACCCTCCGGTTACATTTATTGCATACTTGTCACCTATGACCATTTTCAGTAACATCTCAACTTTAATTTAAGCCTTGTTTCATGAGCGGTTATTAAGCTAAATTTTCCGCTACGGACCTGCACACAGCGCCCTCACTTTTTCACGTTTTCTGGCATGCCTGTTCACTATTTAGGCAGGTGCTTACGCCCTGGGCACTATTTAGGTCGATAAATTTAAAAAATATCGTATTTTATCATTGTAGGTCCAACGGATAGGTCCCACTTGTTCATTTAAATACAAACATACCATCCCCGGAGAAACAAATTGCCCGAAAACCACACATTAACAAATCTAGTCTTCGTGCTTTTCGGGAACTACATACCATCCCCGGAGAAACAAATTGCCCGAAAACCACACATTAACAAATCTAGTCTTCGTGCTTTTCCGGAACTACTGCAGGATTACACGAATTGCGCATTGATTTGGTGTGGTGCTCTCTTAAGGAATCATTAATTAGCATTAAGAAGCTCAAAAAATTGTTAAGAAACGTAAGTTGGTCGCAGTCTGCAAATGTATGCAAACATTTGCCTGCACCAAACTGTCCATTTTAAAAGTATAGAAAGGTTGAGGTACCCTTTTGAATAAATAAATTTAACTATTGAATTAAAAATTAAAAGAAGATATGTAATTAACCTCATGTATTCTGTATTGTCTGGATGTTAATTAGCACATTTTGTTAAATGCGTTTGTGTGGTGTTATTACTTGTTTTTAACTGTGTTACCAAATAAGTAAAAAACTGCTGGTTTTCATCAAGCTTGTAAACTCAGGAGAATTATTAAATTCTCAGGAGAATTATTAAATTCTTAGGAATGTAACTGAAAAGTAAGTTGATACGATACTAGTGACTACTAGTTTGCCAATCAACATTGGATCACCCTATATGTTGAATACAACTTAAAACGATAACATTTTATAATTCAATCTTAAATCAGACTCTTGAAATTTGAATACTGGGTTCAAACATTATGGAAACTAACCTAATTTGTTCATTTGAATGTGCTTTGCACATCATGAAGGTGCAAGAAGGATGAATGCAATTGATTGTATGCCACTAAACATGTGCCATTTGGGAAAATTTGAGTCACCCTGTAGTTAAAGGGTCCCTTTTTATTGAACATTATTTGAAACTCATACCACTTTAAGCATTTGCCACTTCAAATTGGAATGTAAAATCATGTTTCTGATGCAAATTTAAATTCATTCAATTTAATGATTTGTGGATAATCACGTATACCTAAATTAATGTTTTAAACACCCTATATGTTTAAACTTAAAATCAATCAATCTTTGTATACATGTAATTGATGCATTTGTATTTGAAATCTACTTGAATTTTGTTAAAATACTAGTCTTTGTATGTATGTAGTAATAGAAGCATTTTTCCAGAACTAAATAAACACATTTTTAGACACCCTGTATGTAGAATTTCAGATTCATAATGAAATTTAATTTGCATATGTCTGGATGGGTATTTTATTAAACTACTTTAAATCTGTACTGAACTTTTCTCTCATCACTTCATATGCATAGTGGAAGTAATTATTGAAACCCTTCTTTTTTAGAAGATTTTGCTTGTTACACCCTGTACAATTTCGGGCCACCCTGTATAATCAACTTGGTTGTATGCTATTTGCATCCGTTACAGTATATGCTTTCAGAATATGTATACTTTTACCAACTTAAAATGTAAACTTTTTCAGATATAATGCATTAACTGAAAAAGGAACCTAATTTATGGAAAAAGGGACATGTAACACAAATTGTACCCAGTATAAAAAACATGACCTTAAGCATTAAAAGAAAGGTGATCTCATTAAAAGAAAGCTGATCTCAAACGGCTGCAACGTCTCCAGACCGGCTGGTGTTTACGTGTGGATGGACAGGTGCTCTGCTGATCTTTTGCATTCCTTACATTGGCTCCAAGTCAAGGACCGTATATGTTTCAAACTAATTCAAGGACCGTATATGTTTCAAAATAATGTTGTATGTGTACAAATGTATGATGAATGCCGCTCCATCTTATCTGTGTGATCTCATTGCCTTGTTTAGCGACACGTTAATGGTTGAGAATAGGCCAAGACTCCGCTCCTCATCGGATACCACATGGCTCTCAGTTCCACGCTCAAGAAAGAGAGCTGGTAATCATTCGTTAGTTGTTGCCTCTCCACGGCTCTTGAATGAGTTGCCAATTCAGTTGAGGGAGGCGGTTTATGTGCCTGTTTTCAAACGTTTGTTGAAAACGCATTTGTATAAATGTCAGGTGTTTGTGGTTTCTTGTCTTTTTGCATCATTTTTGCCTGTTGTAAGGCGCTGTGTTCTTTGTAGAGCGCCATATAAGTACTGATTAATAATAATACATAATAATAATAATAATTTACCTATTTTGTTTCAAATAATTTAAGATGGGACACTTGTTATACTGTCTATAATACAGTATACTGGAACAAAGCACATCAAGTCATTCATCACATGAAACCTGCATCATTTGTTTAGCTGACCAACTGAATCCTCCGGGATTTATTAATATACGCATCCATACATTCTATATCGGTTGATGCCCTCTCCTGTTAACTATTAACGTATTATGTGAATTCAAGCAAGATATTGACGTATACGTCTTTGAAACGGTCGATTGAACTTGTCAATTAATGTTTGTTTTTTTGGGTCTCACTCTTGCAACTATGACAGATCACCTACTCTACTCACAAGATCGACGTCCACGTTGCAGGCGTCTGCAGACGACATTCCAAAATCTTACAAAATGTTTCAAAAATGTTTTCAGACAACCTAACAAAATCAGTTTTGGGTTCAAAAAATTCCAAATTTCACCAAAATCAATTATTAAGTCAATTATCTAGGATCGGGTTTTTTTTGGCATAAGATTTTTTTAGTTTTTCAAAAATATTGACCAAAAAGTACAAACAAATGTGATTTTTGAGATTAAAAAACACATTGCACATTTTGGTCAATAATTTCAAAACTAAACATTTTTAAGCCAAAAACCGCCAAACGATCCTAGATAATATTGACTTTAGATGATTTTGGTGAAATTTTGGAATTTTTAACAAAAAATTGATTTTGTTAGGTTGTCTGAAAAAAATTGGCGCCAAAAAGTGATTTTTTGGCAAAAATGTGAAAATCACTATTTAAGGGGGCTGTGCACCTTCAGGTACAGCCTCCGTAAAACTGCCGTAACTTCTTTATTATTCATTAAATCTATATAAAAGTATACATTTTCTTGCAGAAAAGGGTTCAATGAATCCAACCATGATCATGAAATTGACCATTTTGGGAGAAAATTATAAAAAACACGTTTTTTGACCCATTTTAGGTTTGGAAAAGATAACTCAAAATATATTTTGTTAAATTTTATCATACTAGTTTAATTATATTCCTCATGCAATTTCCTAGGAATCGTTTTTTTTATTTAATTTTTACTTTATTATTTTTTGAATTATTGAACAAAAAGTGCCAAAAAATATGATTTTTTACCAAAAAACGTGATTTTCACGATTTTGGAGGTTAAAAAACAGTTTTTTTGGCACTTTTTGGTCTGTAATTCAAAAAATAATAAAGTAAATTTTTTTTAAAAAAAACGATTCCTAGGGAATTGCATGAGGAATATAATAAAACTAGTATGACAAAATTTAACAAAATATATTTTGAGTTATCTTTTCCAAACCTAAAATGGGTCAAAAAACATGTTTTTTATAATTTTCTCCAAAATGGTCAATTTCATGATCATAGTTGGATTCATTGAACCCTTTCCTGCAAAAAAATGTATACTTTTATTAAGATTAAATGAATAATGAAGAAGTTACGGCAGTTTTACGGAGGCTATGCGAAGGTGCACATCCCCCTTAAATGAAATTTGATACCAAAAATGGATTCTCTGACTCATATCATTTAAAAATTGTATACTTTTATGTACATCACATTAATAGTTTAAAATTTACATTGCTTGATAAATTTGGCGCCAAAAAGGGTTGACATCTCGCTTAACCTGTTGATAGCTTCAGGAAGCAAAGTTGAAATAATACAATAAGTGTTACACAAAAACCGTAATAAATGTTGTTGATTTGATGCTGGGCAATAAATTGAGTTCAAGGGACACTAAGAGATGTGTTGGAGGCTGCGCCCTCAATTATGATAAAAAACTGGGATTGGTATATTTTTACAATTGTATTACATATATGAACTTACATCTATAAGGATTAAGTAAAATCAGCCCACTTTGTACAACAAAACGTCGATTCAAAAATACTGATCGAGCCGTGATCAGCATTTTACGTCAGATAGTGTCCCCCTGCAGCACGCGTGTGAGTAGAAACAACAATAGGCCTAATGGTAATTTTTAATGTTCATCTTGAATTCTGAAGTAAATTGATTTATCAGAAAAATCTTCAAAACTATTAACAGCAGTTACTGTTAGCGCCAAGCAGCATCAGGCCCCCTTTGGTTACATGTATAGTCACAGTGCCGTCTCTTGGTTGGGCCGTGTCTACCATGGTCAAGGGTGAGTGTTGACCAGCAGCCATCTTGGACTCAAGGTATCAGTAATGCCTTCATAAAAAGGAGATTTGGTGATGGTGGTATACAGCAAATTGGTTAATAGTACGGTTAGTTCCCACTTTAAAATACCGTTAAACTTCATCTATAAGCCCCCATTGACTAATAGTTAATAAGCTGAAAATAGATAAAAAGGTATGAGCGCCCTCTTTTGATCTACAGAAATTAGCACGAATGTGTTAAGTGTATTCGATATTCAATACTATAAAGTTGTATTACTATCTAAATAATTTCATGGACAGACGAATTGCTCAATTGGTAAAGCGTCAACTTCAGTATCACGGGGTTGGTGGTTCGATTCTCAAATACACCCTTTGCAATTTCTTTTGAAATCCTAGTGATATAGAAATAATGTAAACTTGAATGTACAACTATTACTCAATTATACAAGCTTTATTTTTATTTTTTAAAAAACAAGCGCATAATTAATTTGATTGTAAAAAGTAATGATCTTAATAGTCTAACCTTTTTATAAGCTAAAACACATTTATACTACAAATTAACTACAGCAAAATGTATTCATTGGCTTATTTTAAATGTTTCACACAGTAATCTTAAACGTTTCCTTCATCATGATTTAAGGGAGAATTATGATGATGCATATTAGGTTGGTAGATCAAGTTAAGCAACAACATGAGTAACTATGCAAACCACTATAATCCTGGTCTCACAGGATTATAATTGAATGGCTATTATTAAATCAATTTATTTCCAATAAGATAGAGGGCCGTCCATTTATACCGACCCATCAATCATACATGTAGTTATAAAACAGTATCTGACATAGCAGTCCCGTTTAGATCAATTGGTAAAGCCGACGTTTGGGCTAGGACAATTGTGATCACAGGTTCCAGATGACAATCCCTGGTTCGAATCTCACTTCAAGACTTCTTCTTTTGGAAAGTTTATAAATATTTACGGTGTATATCAAATTCTTAACTTTTTATCTATTTTCAGCTTATTAACTATTAGTCAATGGGGGCTTATAGATGAAGTTTAACGGTATGTAGTAAAATGATCCTATTGCCGTCGGTGCAAAGTTGACCCTCGTTTTGTTTACCCTTCCATATCATAAATTGCCCGCTTAGGAGCGCTATTAATTCGGTCTTGTAAACCTATTGTTATCAATTACTACGAGAGGATTGCCCAGTGCGCGTGTACAACCAGACGATCATATTTACATTCGGGGCGTGTACGAGCGGTACTACTTGCTAACTGCATGGGTGAGTTTCCATTATGTTGCAGCCGGTTGGTTGCACACGAGAATTATGTCATATAGCAACCAGCTTTGATGGAAGGCGAATATTTAAATTTGGTGCCGGTTTTTAGGGCACCAATTTACATGAGTTTATAGCGCTGCTAAGCGGGCCTTGTATAGCGTAATGATTAGTCAATTTTGAGTTGACCATTTAATTGAGGGTCAAATATGCACCAACTGGAATGGGGTCATTTGTGAATACATATTTTTAAGTGCGTAAGAATAATAATTAATATAAATTACGTCATTTTCATCGAGTCAATGGGACCAAGTTATTTTAACCTATTTAGAGAAGACAAGTGACGAGTGAATTAATGTCACAACTCTGCAGATATGCCATTCAAAGGACAATAGCATCAATGGTAATTGAACATAATATCATGCCAAATAGGATCCAGAAATACTGGACTCTTCCATCCTGCCAAATTTATAAATTTCACACTATTCCTACAGATGTAATTGGGTCAAAACTTAAAGTTTTCCCAAACGGCCAATACCCCAATGGTGACGCAACATACCATTTTCTTTCCATACAAATACGTAGAGAATAGTATATCAACGTCAGATTTTATTTGCTTTTTGCGTAGGTTATATAGAAACTAGCTGGATAAATCTAATGATTCCAGTTTTACCATATTTACTGGAACGTTAAACATGTTAAATGAAGAGAATGAAATAGTCGTGTTATTAATAGTTTTTTCCTCTTCAATTCGAGTTTATAGTATGTGAAAACCAATTGCAATATTGAAGCTATTTATGGAGTAGCACGAAAAAATAAGAATACAATTGCTATTTTATTTGCTTGACTGCTTTAGACAATTGTTATTTGTTTAATACTTTTAAGTATGAAAACATAGGAAACTCGCACACTGATTACGAACGATTGCTGTTTAAAGAGCATTTTAAAGCATCAAAATAACAAATAATATTGTATAGAGATTTTGTATTTTGTTTCCAACCTTACTACAGTGTAGCATCACTGATTGTTTTTACAAGCACTGGCACACAGCCAAAGCACATTACATTTTCTGCAGTTTTCTATAGGGTCACGCGATATTAGCTAGCCTCCCAATACGGTGGTGCTGTTACACTTTTTAGTTTCATGCTGTCATATTCCTTGAAAAAAATTAAAACCACAAAAGCTATCTCAACAAATTTGGTATAGTTTTAAAGCCCCCATAACAAGCTATCTGCCTGCAAAATGGCATTGGTATAGCTAATACAGAAGGGAGCTACAGCTGTTTGAATCTTGGGGACCAGGGGTGGTGTCGGAAGGAATGCCGCCGGAAGTGCCGCCTGTAACTCAATGGGGATAATCCCATGCTTTGTTCTTTTTATATACAATAACTAGTCATCCTCTGATGTTACAAACACCATTCTGGCCCCATTTTAAAGAATATTTAGTAGTCTTTCAGTATGTGATTCAACAAACTTGTCAACTATTTGTAACAGCTAATTAATTATGGATAAGACCATGATCACCAGCTTTCTTCCTCTATTCGCTACACAGTCAACATGAATAATCAGCCTCAATTTACCGGATTTATAAAAATGACTATAACAGAAAAAGTTTTCAACCTATGATAGCAAAAGTATACATTTTTGAAAAGCTTGTCACTAGAGGAATTCAGAAATGCAGTTTAGATCAGGGAAGGGTACATCCTTAACAAATATTTCTGAAAATTCTCAAAATATATAAAATAAAAAATTGGAGATATTCATTTGCCGGTTAGTCATTAGTCATTACCAACGTAGTAACCTTTGACAATTATATATCATCTGATGGGTAATTTCATGAGGAATTTAAATATGTAAAGTAAATAATGATAGGGGTAGGTATAAAAAATATATGGATCTCAAATTGAAAATTTAAAAATCTGATATTTTCCCGAACATTTCCGATCATACCATTTTAGTTCTTGGTTGTACTATCATTTTAATGGCATATTTGGTTTCCTCATGCAATTTTCCTTCAGAAAATGTATACTTTTACTACCTCAGGGGGGTATACAAGCAAATATAAATGTGTAAAGTTAAAATCATGTCGCGAAAGCTAAAATCCGTGTGTAACGCGAAAGGAGGCGAGCTTAGAACACATGACCATAGAGGTTATCTATAAAGCCAGGCGGAACGGACAACAAAAGGGATTCGCACCCGACATACAGCGTGTTTTTACTGAAGAAAAAAAGCAGGCATATGACTGCTAACGGATTAAAATCCCCCAGTAAAAACACACCACCACCGGCATTTGCCCGCTCATACCGGTTTATTTCTCCTGGATTTTAGATGCCTTTTATCCTTCGAAACCAAGGATAATAGCGGTTGAAACCGGTTAGGAAAAGCAGTCTTTCGTCAGTATAAACACGCACGGTTCCTGCTCAGCGCGTTTGCCGGTGGAAAAGCGGAAGTGGGCACACGATGCACGATCACCTGACAATTGAATGCAAACAGATGTGTATGACCTTTCGCTGGCATTTATTATAATGAGGTCAGCGGCAGCCGGCAAGTTTGTTTATCGAACTGCAATAAAAACACGTCTCTCACACGAGCAACCGGCTTTTATCCTGCTTTTTATAAGACGGGTAAAAGCCGGTTTGCTTAATAAAAACACGCTGATATTCTACATTTAATCATAGATCGTCAATAGAAGGGATGATTATCTCTATTGAACTGTTGTGGGGCTGATACTATCAGCGTGTTTTTACTGAAGTAAAAAAAGACGGCATATGCCTGCTAAGGGATTAAAATTCTCCAATAAAATCACACCTCCACCGGCATTTGCCCGCTCATACCGGTTTATTTTCCCTACATTTTAGCAGCCTTTTATCCTTCAAAACGAAGGATAATAGCGGTTGATACCGGTTAAGAAAAGCAGTCTTTCGTCAGTATAAACACACGCCGTTCCAGCTCATCGCGTTTGCCGGTGGAAAACGGAAGTGGGCACGAACATGTGACAATTAAATGACCTTCGAATTATTTCTGTTATTATAATAACTCATTGGTTTCACAATGTTCATTAAATTCCAATTACTATCTGCCGTAATTCGACTTTTTGTGTCAAATAATTATCTTTTCAACCAATTTACTGCCTTAGCGGGAATAAAACCGGGAATGCGCCGTAATTATGAACTTTGAACTTTCACGGTTTTATTCTACACACGCTCGACATCGTTTTGTTTACATTTAGAGAAAAGTGTATTTCCCCAAGATCACTTACGTTTGATATTTTGTTTTCTGTATAAAAAAATTGTAATTCCGCAATGTTGGTACACTTTTAGAAACCGGAGATAGTGGTAAAACCACGAGATTCACTGCGAGAAAAACGTGATCGGGTCAATACATTGCATGGCGACAAACCTGCTTACGACCTTCCCAGGCATTTATTATAATGAGGTCAACGGCAGCCGGCAAGTTCGCCCGTCGGACTCAGTCAAACTGCATTAAAAACGATAATTGCCGGGTTCTGCCTGTTTCTACTGGGCAAACTTAGCGTTTATTAGCGGTTTCTTCCCCGGCAGACACACGCTCTTATTGAATTTGAACTCATCGTCTGTAGTATTAATAATAAGTATTCCACTTTAAAATGCTTGATGATTATAGACCGGCAAGCGCGTTAATGTACAATTACACTAATAACCAAGCCTATTGACCAGAAAATTCGCTATTCTTCTCTGTCACGGTCACGTGGTCTAATTCGATAGCGACGGACGCCGTTTGATCACCGAGGTTTTTATATCGCAAATAATATTCACATTAGTAAACGTGCCTGATGCGCACGTTATGTTCAATATCTTATCAATTTGATATAATATGAATTTACATTTAGGTACACAATTTTCGTGATTTACTTTCGCTAAGGTTAGGCTACACAATCTTCTAATTTATTTTGAAATTGTTTTTATTTTGCTGATATCTTTCAGTTTATCATTTTTGTTAGACGGATTTGTTTTCTTTCAAATTGATATTATGATAGTATGTAAATGGTTAAATCCACAATAATACCAGATTGAGTCGGAGCCCACGGTTTAGATACTGCATATATAGCCTGGTTTCAGCAATCTAGTGTCATACCTATACGAGAAGTACGTCTGCGTGGAGTCAGTTTTTAGAAGATAGCGCTACGCACGGTGAACATGATAACTAACGGTAAACGTGAATCAAGCGAGGAAGTTATATCCATCTATCAATAACTATTTACTGATATTATGAATTGAGCTGGATAATTATCTAACGTACACATTTCTAGCAACCTTACAAAGTGCTGTAACTACCACTACTGACAGCAAAGTACATTGTATCGCGTAGCATCGCAACCTTTTACATTTTGTTTTCCAATCTGTGTTCAAATATAATTATTTTGATACAGTATACTATTTTGATTTGGATTGTTTGTTAGCGGATTTTGGAAGTGAATTACCTACATGTCCGTGTCAATTAGAATGCCTAGAGTCTGGAGCACAGGAGTAACCTATCTCTCTGTCACCCTACTACTCGTTCTACTTCTTGCTGCTATGACAAACGCTGCATCGGGTGAGTACATTACTCGGTTTAATTATTGGTCTTTGTGACTGTGCAAAGTAACAACTAGTAGTGGTACAACATAACCACAAGTAGTGGTACAAAGTAACCACTAGTAGTGGTTATCCACGTAGCCATGCGCCACGGACTACAGAGGGAATCGCACCCGGCCTATTCTATATTCAATTGAATGAACCGTGGTACCAAATTGGCCTGTACATACCACGAAACAGGTATGTCTTCTTTCTGAAAATCTTAAACAAGGTTTAAATTCTTGAGATAAGATGGTAGCTAATCAAAAACACGGACAACCTATATTATGTGTCTTTGTACCTATACAGTTATTTGGTTTAGTTATGTATTTTTCGTTTTGTCTTGGTATTTTTTCTTGTCCGAAATTATCTTTAATTTAATTAAGGGAATCGTTTTTGTCTTAAGATAGTTTAATATTACACAACATCTAGTATAAGAAACAAGTTGTTTTCGTAACAGGTTATCAGTAACAATATTTATTTACCGGGTTTTTAAAACATATACAGCCCGTACAGGTGCGAGCGAAGGATACAGTACATATATAGTTTAAGTTTTCTACAGCATTTCGATACAGACGATCAGTCCTGCTTTTCATAATCTCTGTGCAAACACAAGATTTCAAGTAAAAATACTTTAACAACAGGCCATTCAATGTTTGTCCATTGAAACCTGATCAGTACAAACACCGTTTTATAGAGGAATATAATATTTAAAAAAAATTCAAAGTTTAGACCTTCCGAGAAAGGGAGTCGTTACTCTGAGTTTCATGCTTAACGCAATCATCAGACGACAAGGATACTGATTGTGTGACTGGTTAACCCTAGACTAGATTAGGATGCATACACTTTCAATGGTGTTTAATCACTGAAAGTGTATCACACTTCTCTAGCCCGTAAGCCAACCAGACCATTTCTCAGGACCGGTCTAAAAGCTTCGAGATAGCTTAAAAGTGCTCAACTGATAAAAAGTCAGGAGCATAACATAAAATGTCATGAACATCGAATCGATTTCATGGACAGACTATCTTTCGAATCAAAGTGCTCAATTCCAATAAAGGAAGAGCTATATAAAAATATAATATTATGTTTTTATGCGACCGCTGATAAAATATATTATATCATCAACTCAAACGTTTGATAGATATATCATAAATTAAGTGAAACTACGCAGACAATGGACAAGTGCACTTAATGTGCAGCAAGGCTAGTGCTAGGCTCAATATACTGGTTCATTGAATTTGCCAGTAGGGATAGATACTAGAACAATGTTATTGTTGACATTGTTAGGAACAGACATGAGACATTGTTAAGAACACTTCATGTCCAGGTAGTGTTGACCGATCCGGGAACACTTTATGTGTTCCAGTATCGCGCGGTGCTTGAACTCTTTGTTCTAGTATTGCCTGAATATCGTTATAATATTGGACGATACTGAAACAATAAATGCTTGTTTGTTTGTTTGTTTAACCAATTGGTTTGTGCGAACACATGCTTGAGTTCTGATGGGACCATGCAGAATCAAGCAAAGTACCCGAGTAATGCTTAAATATTATAAGCATTCTGGCTGAATGGAACACTGAATCTCTGTTAGTATCGAACGATAATGGATGTTCCTTAAGCGTATGAGCTTTTAACAATTCTTATGTCACTTTTGGTTCACCACTTTCGGTTTGTCCTCCATGTAAGGGATTCACGAAACTAGTCTAGTGTGAAAACTTCATTCTGGGATTATAAGCTTTATACAGTATAATCCTGCAATGAAGTATTAACCCTAGACTAACTCTGCCTCCCTTACATGAAGATAACACCTCACTTTCACTATGGGCATTCTTAACCCCCTGACCATTTTGTGTTTCTATTCTCTGAGTGGCAGTGAACCAATTGATTGGCCCATCCGAGCTCTTTGTAGAGTCCCAGTTTGATTTCTAATCACTCAGTTCATTAACCTTATCAATGTCTGTTGGGATATTGTACATTCTACAATTCTGGACCTAAAGTACACTTTTCTCATAAAATTATTCAAGAATGCTGAGGTAATATGGCTCGGGAGTCTTGTTGTTTCCGAAGTGTTATTGTGATTGTAATCGATTTGTACTTGCTTTATATTATTTAATATACTATTTTAGGAATATAAAATATATTGTCTATCAAAATGTAGTATATTAGTAAAAAAGGGTACAAATATGAGGAAAAAGTTCAGTTATAGGTTTAATAACAAATAAAGGCCAATCAATAAGACAAATAAAAGCCCATGGATAAACGTTCATTACTTCCATTCTCATCCAAATAAAAAGGATATGTATAACTTTAAGATATTCTTCGTATAGTATAAGTATATAGAGAAAATTCGTTCCGTCTGAAGCAGAGCTTTACGCTCATCAAGGAACATGGATAAACATCTATCTCTTATTCAATCTCACCTTAAACACACATTCTTGATCATTCTTTTCAAGCATGAACTGCAAAATAAACATAAACTAATTATTATAAAGTTAATGGGTTTTTTATTTTCCTAGTTTCGAGTTCATATATTCTGCAATACATTGAAAAAGTATGATTCTCACAAGTTCGTATAATCAATGAAAATTTGCGAAAATACACTTTAGGTCCAAGATAGTTTGTAAGTTCATATATTCTGCAATACATTGAATTTATGATTCTCAAAAGTTCGCACAATCAATGGAAATTGGGGAAAATACACTTTAAGGTCCCATATACTGACATAATACCAGTTGCCAGTCGCTCGATACTGGCACGATGTTACTGTTCTAGTATCGGTCGATACTGGAACACAGAGATTCTGGAAGACCAATGTGTTCCAGTATCTAGCAATAATGGAACGTTTATAATTATGATCCAGTATCGGGCGATACTGGTACACATCTGTGTAGGCCTACACATGCTACCAATAGCGATTTGTCCCACGATCCCCCCGCCCCGCCCCCCCCCCCCCCCACCCCCCCCCCCCCTCTGGCTACGCCACTGCCAAAATCGGACGATACTAATACAGTCCTGAATATGGGACCTAAAGTACACATTTCCATATTGCGTATATCAAACAGAAACAAATTTGTTGCTTATTTTATTGAAACGGACCTCGATCTTTCATTCTTTTTTTCTTTCTGCCATATTCTTCAAAAATATTCTTATATACATAGAATTGTACACGTTTCATACTTTCTCAATGTTAAGTTTAAATCTGAACAAAGATATACGGTTCATACGTTCTTGACAGATCGCTATACATAGATTACGCATAGAATAAAGTGCAGCAAAGGCTCCGTAAGTTTTTTTTGGTAAATTTAGAGAAAAAAACCCATACAATGTGCAGGGTATTTTTAGATTTCTTTCTTTTGTCAAATTTAGCCGAGAATCCTATTTTTGATAAAGTCACAGGTATTTGTAATTATTTTTTGTTGTATTTTATGGTCAAGCTATTATAATGTTCTGATAACATTCAAAAATAAAATGTGGTCATCCCTGACAGTTGCTTTTCAATTGCTGCATACTAGCCAAATTGTGAAGAGCTTTTTTAATAACCCTCAATTTCCATATCAATTAACGAGTTTTATAAAGCATTCATTTCAAGGTCTCATATAGTGATTCAACGCTCAATAGTAAGGTGAACCTATAACGTAACCGTATTTGTTCATTAAACTTTCATTTGTGTGGCAACTGAAATATTAGACAGAGATTATTATATCCATCAGCAATAAGTACTTATCGATGTTTCGATTTTATACAGCGTTATAATGGTTCATAGCCTTTAATAAAATTTGCTATATCTATTTTGATTTTCGACTAATGTTGGCCACATACTTCCAAGCGTTTCAAAAACTAATTGGGTCTCATTCATAACCATATACTGTGTATAATTTCAGAATATTGCATACTGTACAATATCACATTATTTGGTGTAAGTTTTAATAAATATTGCTACGGGTTGACATTCGACAACGCCAGTTAATTTATAATCAACATTGAGACGGTAAACAGAAAAAGTAGATCAAGGCCAAAGTAGTCACAATGATATATCTCATGCTATTAATAAAGTATGATTACAATGATATCTGTGCTTAATTCTGGAAAGTGATTACTTTTTAGATGCCTTAAAATTCATTAAAGGAGAATACTATTCATAAAATCAAGCATTATATTGTGATAGGAAAATAATTACCAGTTAAATTGAAAACAGAACTATAATATTTAATAAAACGAATTTAAACTGCACATCCCAAACCTGTTATTATTTGAAATTCGCGCCCGGTTGTCTGTGTCGAAAGTGCTGATGGTATAGCCATACCCAATATTGTGATGTCATCGTTGCTAAAACTGCCTCATAAGCAAAAATAAATCGAAAATATCAATACATCAAACAGAGTAAGTAAACATCTCGTCACTGTTTCGTCATAGCTTTGATCAAAATGGCGACGTCCATACAGGTGATTTTGTTTCTTTCTATAAAGCCGATTTTGTCTTAACGCGGCGTTTTAAAAATCTTTAACCTACGGATGTGATCTGTATAATAATAATGCTATATATATGAGCGCTAAGTTTCTATAGCCGGGTTAGTTTAAGATCTTGTAGTCAGCCAAATTTATTATATATCCAGGAATTGAACCAAGGATCCAGAAATATTACGCAAAATCGCAAGAAGATTTGTTTCCAAATGAAAAAACCCAAGCGCGGCATACTGTCAGGGTCATAACCGCTTGCCGATGGGAAGTTATATATTTAACTTCCTTGGGAGCATACTGTTGGTGGTGGCGCTGTATTTGTATTAATGTCAGTGACTTTTGTCGTTTGCCTATAGGTATAGACTTAAGTTAAGTCTACACCGAATTGTTGGAAAAAAATCCCGAAAAATTGTGCGTTCTCGAAAATTACTTACGATACGTGCTGGACTGTTCTTACAAACTTGAAATATGAGTAAGTTAATGTTTTATTGTTTGTTTTATACATTCTTAATTCATGTTTTGTGCATGCACAAAACAAGCGCGTACCAATGAGACCCTCTTCCTAGCCAGGTGTCAACAAGCGCGTACCATGGGACCCTCTTCCTAGCCAGTGTCCACTACGTCACCAATCGGTTCTTGGAGACCTTAATTCATTTGGGTTGGCGTGTTGATATTAGTCAGTGTAATGCAAGCGCCGGCCTCATCGCAGCAGAATTTGAAAAGGGGTTTAAGCCACGGTCACAACAAGAGGTGACATGGTCTACAAAAGTATCAGGATTAAAATAAATGTTTAGCTTCTTGAAGGTGGTTGTTATAAAATACTACTTGCAAGATTACCACCACAATAATTTTGAGAGGTCAATCTGGTATCTATTATACACAGTTCAACAAAAATAAGTTCCCCTTTAGATTATGCCTTTTTAAAATGAGTTACTCCATCGAAACGATTTTTGGCACACACAATGTACATTATGAATTATGAAGCCAAACAAACCTTATTTCATTGCTTGAATGCACTTGAAATAGATAATCCTAGGTGTCATGAGCAAGCAACTTCTGAGATAGATCTTTAAACTAAAAAACTACAAAGAACTTTAAGAATCATGACATCCAGGATATATGCATGCAAGAAATTAAACCAACAATCTCAATTTTAAGTGGGCTGTATATATACTATTAATACAAAAGTCAAATTTTGAAGTCATAATTGGCAAAATTGCCACAATCCGGTAATATGTCGCAAATTGGGAAAGTCTCATACCAGAGAAGATGTCCACTCATTGTATCTGGTAATTCATTAGCAAATAAATCACAAAACAAAACCCTTGAATTTTCATTAGCAAACAAGTATAACATCATACATTTGGCAAAGATACATGTATGTGAATCACCGTACATGTGAATTATCAGAAGTTCCAACGCGTGTCCAAAAAATGTCCCACAATGAAGGACAAAATTAATTGAAAGTACATCCCTTGTTTAATGTTTTCAAAAATTAGTCTGGTGGTGAGCCCTATTAGTCCTGTATCAAATACACTTCATCCCATTAAATTCCACCCCATATCTCCCGAGATATGATAAATTCAGCATTAAACGAGACTGCGAATCCCACTTGAGCCACTTTTGGACAGGAATTGGATTTCAACTGCCTTTGAGATTCCAATGGGCAGGGGCGTAACTACTTTTTTTGAGTGGGGGGGATGAAAATTATCAGACTCAAATACGGCAGGGCTGTCAAGTTCAGAGTAATGTTCAGAGTGAGACTTATTTAACCTCAAAATATTTTTTTACTCGCTACGCTCGTAAAACTATTGCCCGCCTTTTGTAACCCAAATAATACACTTTTTACAGATTGGGCTCATTTTGTAGCCCAAAAATTCAGGAATAATGCACTTGTCAATTGTCATTTTATGCCATCGGATTTAGGACTTTGGACCAACTATGTATTATCTTATATACACTAGCCTATTGTGACTTTCTTTTCCCTTGCAACCAGATTTCATTTGGGGGGGCAAGAAGGGGCAGAGACTTGAAATGGGGGGCTCATAAATATTGTTGAGTCCAAGATGCGCGCGCAGCGCGCGAAAATTTTCGACTTTACAGCTATTTTTTGGACGATTGAGCTACATTTTGGCTCTAAACAAGCTTGTACCAAAGAAAATTTCATTTTGGGAAGACATATGCGCGCGTAGCGCGCGAATTTTTTTCATATGTGTACTTTTGACCATCATAATTCCATGATTCCTTTCATCAAATGAACCGACAGTGCCAATCTTAACCGACACGATGTCATTATTGGGGGGATTTGGTGTGTACTTTGTTTGTAAATTTATTTACAGCCGTACTTGATTTCATTTGGGGGGGCAAGCGGGGGGGGCAAGGGTTCCAAGTGGGGTGGCTCCCGCCCCCCTGCCCCCCCGCTGGTGCAGTGTGTGAATCTTTACGCCCACCTATTTGTTTAAATACGTCACTTTTAAAATTATTGGTTATGAAAAATCTGGGGGGGATGATTACATTAGGCATCCCCCCCAGGTAAAAATCTGGGGGGGGATATATCCCCCCCCCCCCCATCCCCCCCCCCCCCCTGTTGTTACGCCAGTGCCAATGGGTTTCAATATTCTGTGGTTTTCATGGAAAATATGATTGAAAATATGTGTTCTGATCAAATTGAACTTACTACCAAAATGTATCTTAGTATAATATTGATTTGATTGATTATGTTCAATAACACACTGAATGATGATTCTAACGAAAGAGTTCTCTGCACACGTAAAGTGGACCAAAGCTGAATTTGACATGCCTGAGTAGATTTGCCATAATTGGATGTGACACATTAAAGATTGCTAAACATTATGATTAGTTCCTGAGACCATGGATAATCGACACAGGGATGGGTAAGTCCCGGATTATCTCTATTGAAATGTTACGTGGAGCTTATCTATGTCTGTTTTGTAAACACCTGTATGACTAGCATTTTTGAAAAGCCCAGTAAACAGAACGGGTATTGATAGTCTATTGCGGGAACTACAGTATCTAATGCTAGCTAACGGGATACATAAAATTAGTTTAATAAAAAAAGCAACGGCGAAAGTTAAGATACTTCTAATAATTGAAACATAACAATTTAATACACGCATTCACCGATGCGATAGATGTAACGCTATTTGTGAAGTTTATAGACACTTATTTCACCCAGTTTTCTATTACACGTAAACTCGAACCCATGATGAGCGCGATGGACAATAGCACTTTTTTAAATCGATTCCTAGCGATTTCATGCATCTGGGAACGAGAGTGGCGTATTATTTATGGATGCTAAGAAGTTATTTCAAGACAGGGCGAAAGGCTACATCGGCTTTTGTGTTGAGCGACCTTGGTCCGAAACACAATAGCTTCAAACAAAACACCCACTTAACCATCCCTGTGTCGATTATCTATGCTGAGACGAATCGTCTCAGATTAGTTCTTAATGTCCAATTTTCATTTGTTTTTCATGGCTAGAAAAATGGAATGAGACATTTTTTGACACGCCCTGCATATCACGCGGTCCAATTTGGATTGTTCCATTGCACTCGGTTTCGCCTCGTGTAACGGCAAAGTCTAAATTTGACCTCGTGATATAGTTTGTACTATATCACACTCCCAGGCATGCCATATACAATCTAAATACCTAGAAACACACGTTTAGCATATTATTTAATAACAGTAAGACTAAGAGGCTCAGTGAAACTAAGGCATTATTAGTGAAGCTATCCTTTAATACGACGGCATTAATGTTTTCCATTTTCATATGACTAATCAGGGTTTCCCGGTTGGCAGTGATTTGAAGCATGGACTTATAAGTCCATGTTTGAAGTAAAGGTCCTGTCACACACTTACGGCGATCAGGCCAGCGATTGCACTGCGCTGAAAAAATATCAAAATATGAATAACACGCAGAGAGAGTGCGGAAAACTGTCCGAAATTATCAATTTTTAAATCAAGGTCACTAAAACCCTTTCCCATTGTGCTGCGATCAGGCTGACGCTTTCACTACGCTGAAAGATAATTAAGACGCCAAGTCAAGCGCATCAAGGTCTCCAAGACAATGGATCATTCGATAAGAGCATATTTTGCATAAATAAGAAAGTCAATGACATGTTGTCAAAAGGGTTATTGGGTGAAAATAGCCCTAGATTTAAAAACAAACAAAGGAAAAAGTCATCCAGTTACCCTGGGTACATGGAAACGGAGGACGGTTTTCCAGTCATTCTTCAATTAAACACTTATATAGAGACACCCGATACCGTCAGATATTGGGTTTAGTTTATATCATTTCGATACGTCAACGACTTTTATTCACCTAACAATGCATAAGCGTCTTTTATTACAAGATAGTTATATGACTACTTTAATTTTAGAATTGCGGTAGTTATCTGCCTCGCTCTTATTTATTTACATTGTTCAAGTTCCCTAATGAATCGCCTATGCGATTCTCTTTGGTATATGATGCATATTTCAACTTCGGATGTGGTGTTTATATGTATCAACATTTAGTAAGTAGATTATTATTGATTTGATTGATTATGTTCAAATGATGATTGTAATAAAAGAGTTATTCATGTTATTTGCACATGAAAAGTGGTCAACGCTGAATTTGAACTACCTGATGAGATTTGTCATAATTTGATAACGAAGCTCCAAAATGGCTAGAAAAAATTCTTATGATACATGAAGGATTGCTGAACATGATTATTAGTACTTTACGTCCAATTTTTATATTTGTCATGGCTAAAAAAAATATCATGTTTCACACGGGATACTTTTTTTTGACACGCCTGTACAATTGTCACTGCAAACATGGCTGGTATAAGCACATGTTAGGCAAATGTATCATATTTTTTCGTTTGGTGTAGATATATCATAACTTTAAAAATATCCTCTCGATTTTGAGGAGTGAAGTGTAAAACTGTGGGGGGGGGGGGAGAAAATTTGCTCGTTTAATGTAATATAAAAGATTTTTTCAAGTCTTCTAAAAAATCTCAAGGCTTTAATCATAATAAAACAAATTAGATTAGTGGTTGGAATCGTAGACTTGTGCCTATGGTGAAGGTCAATTACAATCTCTTCATAGACGTGTACTAAATGTGTTTACATGTAATAATAATACCCTGGAAATACTAAACCCAAAGAGACGTGGCAGATAATAAGACCCAGACGATTGCAGACGTTTCAATAGGTAGTAGGCTTGTACGGCAGATCTTAAATGACGTATAACGGAGGTTGATGACATTGATGAGTTAATATTGTCAGGGACTGTGAATGAGATAATTCGTAACAGTATACCTCTGCACCAGACAGTAGCGCTCAGGGCTGCGTCTCTATATAGCGTGTTTCTTTCGAATGCAAAAGGTGGTTATTGGTGGTGATTAGTAGTGATTGGTGGTGATTAGTGGTGATTAGTGGTGATTGGTGGTGATTAGTGGTGATTGGTGGTGATGGCCTGAATAGACACTACCTTTTCATCACCTCCATCACCACCAAAATAATCCAGTATTTTTGGCTTGTTTGATGAAATTGAAACACGATTTATGTCACCATTACATCGTAATTGTTCACACTTCCCTTTCACCACCCGATACAAAACCCACAGCTTAATCTATCAATTAGAGATTGTAAATATTTTCGATGTTGAATTCAAGATTTTCGAAAAACGAAATCCTACATTTCCCGATAATATTAATAATTTCATATCATAATTAAGATTACGAAGACGGACCATGTTCAGGAGCAGCAACTGTAGACCTTTATATTACCGGAGGGGAGTAAATGTACTATTTTATTAATTTATGATCTATATTTAATGGGGTAATTGCACTATTAACGAGGCTAGATATTATGACAATATTGTCTTCAAATGGGTTGTCTATATTGGCCCTAATCATGCTAATGGTTTCAGATTTATAATATTAAGGCTACAAATCATAAAACGGTTTCTTTAGCTCAATCTATATAAAATAGTTGGTCTTTTATTACTGTCATTGTTACGCTTAGCCCTACTGTTGGATGTTGGTAGTAAGAGTTCCTTTAGACTACTCACGAAACTTGTATTCGTTTCAACATCTACAACCTCAAGTGGATCCAAATTAATATCTGGTTCCTCAGGTCTAGTATCCCCCAGAATATACCAAACCTTGAAAACCACACATGGATTGTTTTGTCTGCTGTTATCAGTTACAGAATATAAACATTAATTACTTGTGGTTTGTGGTTTGGTGTCTTGAAATTGCCATGCCAAACCAGTTTTTAAATGTTTGTGTTTAAGTCTAAAATCTTTAATCTTGCTTTAATCTAGCTTTCCCCTATGTTACTGAACAATGCAAAGAAACAAAACTATAAAATTTGCAGCTTGCGGGATTGAAGTTTACATGTTTATATAAATTATAGCATGAGAAAACACTAGCCCGATTTGGGATAGATTTGATTTTATACAAAATCAAATGTAAGTAACTAAAATGTCAAACATCAAGTTCAAGTAATTTTACCAGGCAAATGAAAAAATATATTAAAAAATGAAATAAGACAAAGGACTATGGCATAGTCTAGAGTTCCTTATGATCTGTGGGTGTACGATACTGAATCTAACTACGAGAATCCTCACCAGATGTGTCGTATGAAAACACGTTCATGGACTACTCACACATTGCCAAGGTTGGGTCCAGAGAGTGTTCAGAAAAAGTAGTTCACTATTTAACAACAGTTGGGCTATCTAAAGACCTCTACGGAGGCCTTTTTTAGCTGCGTCAATATTAGTCAATTTGCACGTAGCTTACCTTGTTCAATCCTATCAAGTTTGGTACCAATTTGCTAATAATTATAAAAATGTTTTGTTTACAAATCCAAATATCTACTCACGACTAGACAGTTTCGTCTTCCGTTCGGAAGACTTCCCCGGTAGTGACTTGATCCACTTGTTTTTCCCGCGAGAATTTCTTCCAATCTCGTTCCCAGGAAGCTCAGGTGTTGTTAACAGTGGATCGTATACATGATTTAGAGAATAAATACCCTCGTCGCGGTTGATGATTTTGGCCCCCTGCCTTCGTATCCAAATGGATTCTCTTATCCATCGTTTGTGTTTGTCATAGTCTTTGTCGAGGATTGATGCCCCTTCCCAGTCGATGGTGTGATTCTCTTGTGCTATATGATCGGTGACCGCTGATTTATGTTGTTCCGTCGTGGAATCTTTTCTGTTGGCTCTCGTGAACTTTTTGTCGCTAACTTTCTTGGCGTCTTTCTTATGTTCATTCAACCTTGTTCCAAACAGTGAGCAATGGCATGGTGGTTATCCCCTACATCCAAGGTGTGTCTGAAAGGCTACAAAGGTCCTTCAAGAAGTATGACATCCAGACTGCAATGAAACCCTATAACACACTTAAGCGACTGTTAGTGCATCCCAAGGACAAACGAGACAAGTTACAGACCAGCGACTGTGTTTACAAAATCCCTTGTCACTCTTGTGACAAAGCCTATGTTGGTGAGACAGGCCGTCTGTTTGGAACAAGGTTGAATGAACATAAGAAAGACGCCAAGAAAGTTAGCGACAAAAGTTCACGAGAGCCAACAGAAAAGATTCCACGACGGAACAACATAAATCAGCGGTCACCGATCATATAGCACAAGAGAATCACACCATCGACTGGGAAGGGACATCAATCCTCGACAAAGACTATGACAAACACAAACGATGGATAAGAGAATCCATTTGGATACGAAGGCAGGGGGCCCAAATCATCAACCGCGACGAGGGTATTTATTCTCTAAATCATGTATACGATCCACTGTTAACAACACCTGTGCTTCCTGGGAACGAGATTGGAAGAAATTCTCGCGGGAAAAACAAGTGGATCAAGTCACTACCGAGGAAGTCTTCCGAACGGGAAGACGAAACTGTCTAGTCGTGAGTAGATATTTGGATTTGTAAACAAAACATTTTTATAATTTCAATCTACAATCCTGATGAACTTATTCAAAAATTTGCTAATAAATTTTCAGCCACATACTAACCGTGAATATTTCACATTGACTACATATTTCTAGAGCTAGAGATATCCATGAAGTGCACAAGTGCTTATAATGTCGAAACGAGTTTCTTTGGTTGTGCGTATAAGTAGTATAGCCGACCTGTCATGAATTTTATACCTATATGGGATTGTCTTAAAATTAAAGACATTTTATCATTCCATTTAATACCAAGGTCAATAATGATAAAGCCATAACAGGTACATCAAAGGCAAGCAGTGATCCTTCTTTATACTTAGCATAAGTGAGAACCGGAAATAAGACCGATGGAGTTCGATCAGATGATCAGATCACCAGCCTCAGATGTAGCCAGCTGGCCTGGTAATACGGTCACGCCCCAACAGGTGACAACAGGCAGTTCCTGGTAGATCTAGTTCCCAAGTTTGTTGTGTAGGTTCTCTTGATGCCCATCAGACCTCCAGATATTATTATTTTTCTATAATTCATATTTTGATGTTGTTCTCTATGTTTGGGCTTTTATCTTATTATTATGTCACTTTCGTTGGCACTTTTAACCTCTGCCCATTTGTGTGTCTTGTTTTTGCATATTTTCTGAGTTGCAGTGAACCAATTGATTGGCCTTTTAGAGCTCTCTTTCGAGAGTTACCGGTTTGATTTTTAATCACTCTGGTCATTAACCTTGTTAATGTCTGTTGGGCTATTGTTCACATTTGCGCTTTATATACAAAAAAAGAAGAAGAAAAGATTATCAAGTCATCTTAACACTTTCCACGCGGCAGACGACATTCCAAAATTGTACAAAATGTTTCAAATATGTCGAAATGATTGAATCTCATTAACATACGATCACCATGAGAAATGCATTAAAATAAGTACAAACATGCCTAATATTGGTTCAGTAATCTTTGAGGTAGATCTTGAAAGTTGAGAAAGGTTTCTGAAAAATATGTTTTGTATGGTAAAACTTCTTGCCGCGTTGAAAGTGTTAAAGAGGGGAATTCTCTTGGTGAAAATTAAAGCCTTGACCGACCATTTCAAACCATATAGTAAAAAAACTTTTAGCATATTAATATATGATATAGGCCTACTTTGTAATTTACGCGTATTGTCCTCAAAAAATGCTACCCATTAGTTATAACCAGAACAGGTACTAATAAGATCTTTGCGTGTATATACAGGGTGAATCAAAAAACATTGTGCACGATTTGAAGCGGCCATTTGACCTTGATGTGTGCATTGAACCATGGAATTTTTGTTGTCTGTATAAAGCGTTGTTAGTCTAGTTTATCCTCCCCAAAAATGAAAGTAATCAACTAAAAAAATAAGCAAACTGTACCATGTTTTGTAACCTGTCCGCATTTTTCGCCGTTCCAATGGGATTTACACAGTTAAGACATGAATATTTGCAGCAGCATGATGATATGGAGTGAGAGTCTACAAGAAAGACATTGTTGTGCCTGTCATTTATTACAGGTTCCTGGTATATTAACTGAGCCAGAGGTGGTAAAACAGTGTAGAAATAAATAATATTTCACAAACTAAAAATATTGCACAAATGGGATGTTCGGAAGATACTTTGTTTCTTGATAATTGCACTGAAAAGTCATTCACATTTGCCTTTAGGGTCACACGGTATGAGTTACGGTCTTCTGCTAAAGGTGTTTTTTTTAAGGCATACAATAAAATGAATAAAAATGTTAGCTTCCTTGCAATTCAAAATAGAAATCATTTAGTTGTTTGCTGATATTAAGTTTTGTTAATGAAGCCTTTCTTCGACATGGCCACCATTCCACTGTTACGGTGTAGCCTGTCATTTCGGCTCTCACACGTGCTTCCACTTCTTGAAGACTCCTTGCTTTCTTGGTCTGTAACAGGTGATGCTTGTATTCAGATTTGCCTTTTCATTTGACAACTCAGTATCAGACTATTACTTATCCCAGAATGAAAGAATGATTTTACAGGAACATTTTGACAATTAATGTGATAATAATGACCATTTTAGCCAAAACAATTTTACTGTGTGTAAATCCCATTGGAATGGCGAAAAACGCGGTCAGTTTACGAAACTTGCCACAGTTTGCTTATTTTTAAGTTAATTACTTTCATACTTTGGGAGGAGGAACTAGATTAACAACGCTTTATACAAACAACAACAATTCCATGGTTCAATGCACGCATCAAGGTCAAATGGCCGCTTCAAATCGTGCACAATGTTTTTGATTCACCCTGTATATAAGTAGTAATACCTGTCAAGAAATGTATACCTTATGTGAGGTTATACATTTGAAAACATTCAGCGGACAATGACATAGAATTAGTGGAAAGTCAAAGCTTGTCTGGGATCGTCTTAAAAAGAAAGACATTACATTTTACAATTACAATTTCATCTTATTCCAAGGTTAATGGTTGACCATAATTAATAAGCTATTAAAGGTTCGACAAAGAAGACTGCTCCGCATAAAGCAGTGCGTCGACTTAACTAAGCAAAAGTGAGAAACGGAAATATCCCCGATGGAGTTCGATCGATCAGAATTTCAAGTAGTTCCTAAGGGGGAAATCACCTTATTGTAAATTATAGCCTATAGACCGACCATTTCAAACTATATATACATTTTTAGTAAAAAAATTCTAGATGTAACATATTAAGCTATAGATGAGGTGACCGTTGTTTACATCAGTAGTGTTTACAAATTGATTAGCGCCTGGTCTAAAGACATGCTAGAGGTACTAGTCCATGACTACTGCATACATCATACTTTGAAAGCAAAACACACATCACTCTGAGCGCCAATTTTAAAAGCACATGCCCTTATCGTGCGTACGCGTACTGCCGGGCAACCAGATTTAGTACCTGGTTTCTCATTGTGCTTAGGGATACAGACCATGACTACTGCACTATTACACCTTAAGCATGGTAAGTAATGATCAATCAAGTGTTAATTAAAGCACATTCCCTGTAGGTGCGCACGCATACTGCCGGGCACTACGTCACCGGTCACACCATCTATAGGATATATTTTTGTAAGTTTCATCAACAAATTCCATTTATAACCATGAGAGTAAACTTAAAGATAGTTTGTACAAAACGATTGTAAAGATATTTTTGCTGCCAATAATAGCTAAATACCCAAAGCTATATAATGTTACGGACAATGAAATCCAAATACAGATACACTAATGTTAATGTCTAACGTTGTAACACTCCACAATGAATTATATAACAGATGATTTATCTTGAATGTTTATGATACCGTATTTGAAAAAAGTTTTGAGTTGGGTGAAAGTGCATTTTTTTCTCGACTCTATAGTCCTTATATAGATGTATGACGCAATACAAACATTATGTAACATTATAATGTGTTTTTCCTTTAATTTAGTTTTTATACCATTACAACAATTGAAATTATTCTTCACAAATATGGTGTTAGGTTTTTTTTAAGCATCATTATTTTTCATTTTGTCATTAATATTATTAAGTTCGTGAACATTCTCTATAAACATTATGACAATTTGACAATTACAGGTATCACATTTTCGTCTGACCACTGGCTATACTAGTACACAGAAAATAGTCGAGTAAGGTATGATGCAAATTAATTTATACTCAGTTCATCAGCTGTAACTACAAAATTGATCAATAACTCTACATAATATGCACCATTGTTATGAATCAAAATAGGAATGGAAGAGGTCTTCCTTTTTGTATTGATGTGTCCTATGCAATACCGTGACTTTTGTTTGTTTAGATATAGTCTATACAGAAACCATATAAGATTTTAGAATGTGCTTGTGTGTTTAGATTCAAAATTCAGTTGGGCATAAAAAGAAATTCTAATGGATGTAGGGAATTTTGACTGTTGTTGTTATTCGTTTCAATTGTCCTCAAATTTACCACAAAAAGATGATGATCTCAATGTTTTGATATTAGTGATTTTTCATAGGAAGCGGGATCATATATAAAAAAAGCCGGAATGTGGGAAAAAGCTGGATATATTATGTCGTAATCTTAGAACCGGTGAAACTATGTTCCTCACAAAAAGTATCGAGACACTTAACATATGAGCCAATAATTAACGGCCCGAAAGGGTATAGATTGATCAAAGCAAATTACTTAGTGCATAATTTTGTTCTGCATACTTTGACACCTTGATTGTTGAGATACGATGTTGCGGAGTGGAGTTATTGTTATTTCAATGGTCGTACGTCCAGTTTCAAAAGTGACAATCATCCCTATAGAAGCATTTTTGTACACGTGTGTAAAGCATACACCTGATCATTCTCTATAGGGATGATTGTCACTTTTGAAACTGGACCTACGACCATTGAAATGACAATAACTCCGCTCCGCATCATCGCATCTCAATAATCGAGGTGTCAAAATACGCAGAACTAAATTATGCACTGGGTTATTTGCTTCGATTAATCCATACCCTTTCGGGCCGTTAATTATTGGCTCATTTTAAGTGTCTCGATACTTTTTGTGAGGAGTTTATATAGGATACTAACTCCTCGTCAAGTTTTCTGATCATTCATCATAGGCATAAACCTCCATACTTACACCTGTTTATTTACATATTAGTCGATAGGAAACTTTATGAATTGATTTTATGTTTCAGTTGTCAAATATCTATATATATATTTATTATCCCTGACGAAATAATAGATTATAACTCGCTAGTGCCTGAGCTGCGATAGCCTTTACTTGCATTTGAATTGTTTTAATCAAAACTTACAAATAATTATATAACCGTTGTTGAAGCTCTCCGGAAATAAACTGAATACCTAGTACAACGGAGTAAGACTAATTGACGGTAACTAGAATACTACCGTTGTAATTCCTTTCTTTTGTCAGATGCGCTTCTGTGTGTCAAATAATCAATACAAATCACCTGGCGACCATTGTGACGACATTGGTATGTTTTACGTATCCTTTCCGGTAATTCCCTTCCGTGTTTTTCATTCATTTTGTCAACCACGCTTTGTACAGTGGAGTTTGTTTTTCATTTCTCAATTCAAAAACGTAAATTCTATGTTTCGGTATTGATCGTTTATCGAATTGCTGGGGAAACTTGTACCAGAAAGATACTTTAAAAAGATGCCTCTTGTTCACCATGTCTACGAGATATTGTTAACGAGCTATTTTTTTAAACTAGGAGTTGTCTATACATTTGGCTATGGCTGAAAAACAAATCGCAACATTATGATCATGGTTCCTGGTAATAGTGTGCACAATCCGTAAAGGGT
Source organism: Ophiura sarsii (assembly GCA_035610835.1). Lineage (NCBI taxonomy): Eukaryota > Metazoa > Echinodermata > Ophiuroidea > Amphilepidida > Ophiuridae > Ophiura > Ophiura sarsii. The sequence continues at coordinate 35,420,065 of CM069451.1, read as the reverse complement.
AGAGGCTTCCCGCGTATATGGTTTTCAGTCAGCCAATTCAGGTATAAAGTGTGTAAACTCCCCATCTCCTGAAAACCGTGGTCTACCTGATTCGTTGCATGATTCACAATGACCAAATTGCTCCTGTTTCCCGTCAACAATACCCTTGTCGCCTACTGCTTTCAACAAAAATAATGCCTGGTCTGTGATCTCATTTGTGATCGGGTAAGAACAGACAAGTACACTAGAAATTCAATACACTATATCAGAACAATACCGTTGTATACATTGTGTTGGATTTCAGGTTTTAATAACTATTAATCAATCATAATATTAAATACAGAAATGAGTAGAAAATTAAAAGCAATCTATACGGACGGACACATGTCGCAAAATCAAGATACAGATTTGAATCACACGGATGTGCTGTGTGTGTTGAAGTTTGTATACTTAGCTTAAGCTTATTTCGTTATTATTAATCAGTACTCAAAGAGCACAGCGCCCTACAAAGTTACAGGCAAAAATGATGCAAAAAGACAAGAAACCACAAACACCTATTACATTTATACAAATGCGTTTTCAACAAACGTTTGAAAACAGGCACAGACACCGCCTCCCTCAACTGAATTGGCAACTCATCCCAGAGCCGTGGAGCGGCAACAGCTAACGAATGATCACCAGCTCTCTTTCTTGAGCGTTGAACCGAGAGCCATGTGATATCCGATGAGGAACGGAGTCTGGTCCTATTCTCAACCATTTATGTGTCGCTAAACAAGGTAATAAGATCACACAGATAAGGTGAGCGACATTCATCATACATTTGTACACATACAACATTATTTTGAAACATATACGGTCCTTGACTTGAAGCCAATGTAAGGCATGCAAAAGATCAGCAGAGCACCTGTCCCGTCCACAAGCAAAAACCAGCCGGGCTACCTTATTCTGGAGATTAAAGCAGACTTTGATTTGATTTGATATCATTTGGGTCCTACGACCCTGGATAACCCAATAAGCTTATTAGCTTATTTCCATTAGGGTCCGTTAGATGTGTGAACAGATACAGACCGGGATGATACCCTATTCTTTACGAAAGAGTCTGTAACCTTTTAACGTGCTCAGGTATTGCTCTTCCGATGCACGGGACCACCATTTATACGTGACTTCCGAACCACTATTTCTTTGCTGCCATTAGGAAATCGTCACAAATCATTTCGCTTCATTTACCAGGCTACCGATACGGCGCACACACAGTATCAGCACTTAGATTGTAATATCCCCTAACAGCTCCCCAATCTCGCTTGGGTCAACGAAGCAATTGAGACTAAGTACCTTGCCCAAGGATACAAACAAGTTGGCTGTAGTGGGGCTAGAACTCACAACCTTTGTATTGTGAGACCGGCATGCTATCCACTCATTGTCATTGTCGAGATATTGATATCCCGGCTGAGTTTCAACTCAATAAACCTTCATCGATAATACTAACGAAGAATGACGAGATAAAAATAAGTTATATAATGAATAAATCAGTAAGCATTCTGTTTTAGCATCATAAGTGTTGCCTTTCGTTTACTAACGGATCGTATTCTCGTACGTATTTAAGCACGATTTTAAGCTAAACACGTGTTTGGCTTTGACTTTAAGCACATCGTTTAACTAAAACACACATGGATATGTGGATATGGCAGGTAGTTTAATGTGTGTTTAACTAAGCTCGTGCATCAATTGTATGCCCTGAATGATTACTCAACCGTGCCCGTTGCTAGCTGATGTGCAGATCTTTAGTGTCAAAAATACATGTGCATGTGAGGAATTCGGTCGATATATATATTGAAGCTTGGGCCACAATAAACTGAATACCTGTATACAAGATCTTGTATCAGTTTTCTGATCCTTGGTGTGTTTTGTTCCTGGTTCCGTTTAATTCATCTTTTTACATTTTATACATGTATACCGTGAACGCACGACCACTCGGGGGACGAGATTTGCAGAGTTTAAAATTAGGTTGGGTTAAACGCGTCGTTTAAAAGATAAACTCGCGTTTAATTTAGACACGACTTCAGTTAAACACGGTTTTAAGCTAAAACCATGTTTAACGAATGACAAAGGAATGTAATTATTAAAGTAGTCAGTAGTAGGTAATTGACCAGCTCTGGAAGCCAGTTCCTAAGGGAATTCGGTGTAATATATTCATAAGTTAGACTTGTGTAAGACTCTATTACGGAATAAAGTTTTGTAATCCTTTAATCCCTAATAAAAGATTTTGAGCTAGGTTAATTATGTGCAGTCGTACACTATAGATACCTGGGAATTCACCAAGGTTGGAATTCTCCATTAACTCTGTTCTGTCTATCATCAGGTGTAAGGCAGTTCTTCTGTGTTAATTTGACCGTGATGGGACTCCTTCTTTAAGTCAGAAATTTAGATGATAAAATCGCAATCTTATATTTTTAATATCAGAATGATTCGAAAGTAAAAACAACATTGTCTTTGTTGTTTTATCAGCCACGTGATATTAACTATAGAGTCTTTTATACTCAATCGCCCTTTCTTTCGACATATTTCTTTATTATTCGCATCATTACACATTATTCCTATTTATGTACTATTAATACTATTTATTGGCCGATTTATACCACAAATACCCTCGGGTAATAGGGTTATCTACAATCTCATCCATCGGAGACACATTGAAGTGTAATGAAGTAAATACTACTTGTTTGATGAATTGAAACGAGAAATTAATCCCGTTTTCTCTTCAATTCCCGCAGAGTATCTTAAAGTGCCGCTGTAAGTGTTGATTTGCCTATTCCATGCATTCCGTGCATCGCATAACATTCATTAAAATACCGATCTCCCAGTACGCTGCACTTGAGTGGCAGAAGTCTAAGTCGGTGCACTCAGTCGAATTAATTGTAACAATTTAGTCCGTTACACAATAAAAGTATTGAGTTTCATATTTGACTTACAACGAGAAGGTACAAATTAGAAAAAAGAATAGATTTCAAAAAGATGTTCAAAAGTCTAAAGACCTCGGAGACAAGTTTTGATTAAAACCAAGACACGGAGACGACATGCAGTTTGAAACTTTTCCCAAGCCACCTTGGAGTATTATAGAGTGACTTTAATGAAGTGCCTCACACTTGATCCCGGTCAAATATGGCTCATAGGGTGATTGCACTAGTAGTAATCCATGATTGCATAACCCAAAGTGCTGTTATTATAGGTCAAAGGTCAATCGTAATCCCTGGTTATAAATATAATCCGGCCGAAGTGTCAGCGTGATGTTCAAACCCCTTGAAACTCGAGTAGTTGATGGTAAGGTAATTCAGTCTTTAGCTCATCTATTTTGTCTCCACAATTTGTACCACAAGCATTTTGCATATGCTTTTGCATGTTAATGTTCATCATATTTGTAATATTAACCATTTTTAATGGCCTATAAGCATGATTCTAGCAGAATCTATGGCAAGCGAAAACTCAATGACACGCGAGGATCAAACAAACGATACCAGCCGAGTAAGTGTTTTACTGTAGACATGTCTCAAAACTGGCTTTACCAGATATGTCTTGGCTCGTGTCTTCAGCCAAATATTTTGCACGTTTATTTACAAGACATGACTTCAAAAAGTCTCCAAGACACCATTTTTACAGTGAATTATACAATTGTCGCTTGCTAAATCTTTCATACAAGTTTCGCCTTCTAAAACTATCGTACGATTGTCGCATGCTAAATCTATCATCAGGGGCGTAACAGAGGTTGGTGGTCAGGGGGGGCACAGCCCAAAAAATTCCTGGTTAGAATAATTCCGTCCCGGAATTTTTCGTAAAAGGTTGCCCCAAATGTTTCCCCAGTCAGTCACCTTGTGAATTTCACGTAAGTGGGGGGGGGGGGGGGGGGGGGGGGTTCTTTCTTTCTTTCTTTCCCTTTCTTCTTTTCTTTCTTTCCCCTTTTTTATCCTTTTCCTTTTTTTCCCTCCCTTTTTCCTTTCTCTCTTTCTTTTCTTTCCCTTTCCCCCTTCTTTTCCTCTTTTCACTTCCCCCCATTTTTCCTGGTGGGTAGGTTTGAATTTCCTGCTGAGCATCTTCAGGGAAGGGGGGGGGGGGGCACTGTGCCCCCCTGCCCCCGGCTGTTACGCCACTGGCCGATACTTTGATATCCTGAGCAGGGGCGTAACAGGGGTTGGTTGTCAGGGGGGGGGGGCACAGCCAAAAAATTCCTGGTTAGAATAATTCCGTCCCGGAATTTTTCGTAAAAGGTTGCCCCAAATTTTTTCCCAGTCAGTCACCTCGTGAATTTCACGTAAGTGGGGGGCGGGGGGGGGGGGGGGGGGGAATTTCGCACGGTCCCAAAATTACGCAAGGTCACAAATTTCGCACGGTCACAAAATTTCGCACGGTCACAAAATGTTGTACTGCGAAATTTTCTTTCTTTCTTTCTTTCCCTTTCTTCTTTTCTTTCTTTCCCCTTTTTTCTCCTTTTCCTTTTTCTTTTTCCTCCCTTTTCCCTTTCTCTCTCTCTTTTCTTTCCCTTTCCCCCTTCTTTTCCTCTTTTCCCTTCCCCCCATTTTTCCTGGTGGGTAGGTTTGAATTTCCTGCTGAGCATCTTCAGGGGGGGGGGGGGCACTGTGCCCCCCCCCCTGCCCCCCGGCTGTTACGCCACTGTCTATCATACAAAAGTCGCCTACTAAACAATCATGGAACCCTGCTAAAATTATCATAATTATGACGGTCGCGTGCTAGAAATATCATTTATAAATTGTCGCCGGCTAAATCATTCAATTGCCGGTGAGGAAAATTGCATAAAAGAATATGATCCCGTTGATTCGGTTTCTACCATAGCTATCTTACAATATAGCATCCAGTTTATGCTGGTGTTCCTTTAATTACTCACACGTTTGAATACGTGTTGTTTATTCTGACGCTGTATCACAAGATAAATCAATAATTGTGCAGTGTGTGAAATTGAGCGTTAGTCATTTCTCAATCTATAGTTGATCGTTATAACTAAACACACCTCGACTATTGTTGTTTAATGTTGAAATCTACCATTTCATTAAAAACCTTGATATTACGGATGATAACAAGTAATTATGTACAACTCATTTTCCTCAAAGATTCCGATGTGAATATTTGTTGGGAAATTTAGAGTTTAAATAGAACGGTGTATGAAATGTTCAACCATGGGTATAAAAAGGACATTGAAGACTTGTTCTAAATAATAAATACTTATACTTCTATTGAATCCGGATGCACACTTTTTGGAAATCTCTGTTAGAATTCAATCTTAACGTTACATATCATACCTGACAAAAAACTAATGCATACAATAGTATTGAATTATATTCTGCACGATATGCATAAACTATTATTGAATTATATTCTGCACGATCTTTTTAGCCACAAATTAAGTCATTAGATATATGTGAGAATTTATATGCTTCAACGAAATCCAAATTAATCAACAAAATCCAATACTATTATAATGACATGACCTTGGGCCGTTTGACTGCACAATAATGTCGAGTATTCAATTTGACGAACCTGTCAACAGTTAGAAATGACTATTGATTGTATGTAGGGCGATTTTGGAAAACGTCGAACAAATTACTCGAACACTTTGCACTATCTATTTTCTTTGATGATTTTTGAGATTTGAGAAAATCATACTTGTCAGTGCAATTCTTGAGGTGAAGGACTCTATGAATTGCTGCTGCTGTCAGCGGACTTTGAGTACTGCCATATTTATAGTGTTAAAGGCCTGCTTAAAAACCTGGAACATATCAACTTGAGTGGTACACATGTGTAGGATTTTATGGTTTTATATTTAGCTAAGTTGGCTAACATAAATATTTGAGGACAAAATAAGGTCAAAACTTGTAAACACAGACTTGCTCCTGCATGCACGCTGACTATGCAGACAACCTTGTGGTTTGTGAGTATAGTTAATAATATGTCAACACTCATCAATGCACTAGTTCCTGACACTTGCAGCAACTTGCCTGAAGCATATTTGGCCTGGCCTACCATGCGGCTCTTTAATGTAAGGAAAGACGAATGCCTTTTAATGTAGCCAATAGAGTGTATGCATTATTGAACCAATCGGAACGGTATAACAATGGAATTGGGCAGCCATTATGGGAGTAGTCACGTAGTCGGAGTGACAATTAAATTTCCCGGTAATCGTCATGCACGTACGGCCAGTACGTATTATCATAACTTTCAAAACCGCACAATTTGTTTTGGAATTTTCCCAAAAATTCCGTGTAACGTTCAATTGTACCTACACTCTAAAAATAATTCACCCAGCGTTGGTTAAGGAGAGCACATAAGCAATTGGGTAAAAATGTTGCCCAATATTGGGTCATTTTATTCTTACCCAACTGCTTATGTGCCCTCCTTAACCAACGTTGGGTAAACTATTTTTAGAGTGTATACCTAAAGCAGACGACAAAAGGTGCCACCAGAAATATGAGCACGGCCAAAGTTAAACTTAAAAGGAGCTTCAGATCGGCAAGTTGAGTCGCATACCCCTAGAACTATACGGAAGGAGTTACTACTTGCCAGCATCAATGGGACGATGAAAGTTGCCGTGGTTACTAGACAAAAGAGGCTAGAACCATTGTGTATTGAACTGACAATCAAAGTTACCGCGGAAAAATCAATCTAGATTGACAAAGCAGAAGTCAAACTCTAGCGTGTTTACCTCATTTCTTGTATTGAAAATATCTATTCTCAAAGCACTACTAATTTTGATAAATTAGTACATGTTTTTGATATTGCAAATGTGTAACAACCAGGCAAAATACTGTACATATCATAACGAAACTATTGAGAGGTAGTATTTTGAGACGGCCCGATAATTAATCTCTATAGTTGTAATCCTTGATAACACATTCAAGTCTTCCAAGGTCAAAGGTCATCTGGGGTCAAATTTCAAAAGTTGCCCGATTGTCCTCAAACATGAAAAAACTCCCTTTTTCGTACGCCCAACGGTTATGGGGTCAAAGGTCAAAATAGGTCAAATTTTAAATAAGTTCAAATGACAAAAGCAATATTGCGGAAGTGTTGACCTAGGTCAAATCAAAAAAAATAATCAACGGTGACTTCTTCGTATATGATGAATGTATGAGCAACCAAAAAAATGGCATGTTTGGACTCATTCACTGCATTGTAGCCTATCACGTCTAAATGGAACATATCTTGCGCCAAATACAGAACTAATATAATGACTTTTTAAGTTTCTTTAAAAAGTCTATTCAATTTCGCGTTATACCCAAACTTGTTTCATGCATGTTTTTGGACAAAAACATGCATTTCCCCTTGGCCTTGTAAAACATTACATCGATTACGTCACAAACTCAAATGTGGCCCTTTTATTGCATAACATTTTGTTGTACAGCTAACGCAAACAAATGATCCTTAATATCACACCATGGTGGCAAAATTAGAGGCCACATTTGCACTTTTCAACAAAAAAGCAGTGGTGCGATACTTTTTTCCAGGTGTATAATAACGGAGTGTATCTTGAGTTTGATAAATCCGAAATTCATGCCCGGATATTCATGATCTAAATTTCTACTGAAAGTAATTTGGGTATCGATGGGTACTAATAATCATTTTAGAACAGCCTGTACCCTTTTCTTCTATTACAGTTTTGTTAATGGTCACCTGACAGATGTAATTAGATGCTAATTGGCTGAGCCAGCGAGGTTAATTGGAAGTAATCGTAGTAAAATTGCTATCGATCTAAAGCAATATTCACGAAGCCACACACGACAACCGTCAAGTCATAAACTTCGGTCTAAAATTTTAGAAAGAAGTTATAGCTACCAATTTAAGGGAGGGGAGGTGTCGAATCGAAATGTTAATCTGATCATTTGTATAAATGTGTCTACGTGTAGATGTGTCTTTAATTAAATGATTTGAGCCCTGTTCAAAATAATGACAATGTAATGTTGGCAATCGTCCAAACCAGTTTTTCATTAAAAAAAAATTTTAGATATTACTTGAATAGGTTGAGAGCCAATGCATGCGTTCATGACGATTGCCACCTTACAATATTTAATCGCTATTTTAAAAAATATAATTGTATGGTCCTGAATCTTATAGTTATAATATATGTTAGGAGCATCATTTCCCTCACTTATAAGCAAAAAAACGGGTTTATTTGGAACTTTTTTGACGAATATTTCAATTTTGGACTCTATTTCACTGTACAGACGAATACAGCGGCATTTTAAGGTCGACCATATTTAATTTAATGACCTCTAGCTATACCATGGTACCGAAATAAGCATACTCTGCATCTCTGTTTGGATCTTAAGAGGGGGGGGGGGGGGGGGGGGGGGGGGGGGGTATGGGTACACGCCTTAGTAAACAGTGTTACAAAAATGTCTCAGTAGGTCGGGAATCGGAATAAGATAACACGGCATGAAACAAGGATAGCTTACGTAGGGAATGGAATAAGTTGTTACGTCAAATTGGCTTAAAGATAATAACAAACTACACCATGCATTGAATAGTAAATACGGTATCATAATTTATATAACTGAATTGACATGTCAAACTGAAAATGATCACTCAAAACTAGACTTTCGAAAATGGACGAATTCACGCAATTTCGGCGTATGTTTGTGATAGCATGATGTAAAAGGAAGTTTTTGATCGGGTAAGAATAGACAATTTATCAGTTTATTTCACAAAATGTTTCAAAAATATCAAAATTATTAAATTTAATTACCATATTTAAAATCACAATGAGAAATGCAGTAAAGTAAGTACAAACATGCCTAGTATTGGTTCAGTAATCCTTGAGATAGATCTTGAAAGTTGGGAAAGGTTTCTCAAAAATCTGTTTTGCATTTTGGTAAAAAAAAACCAATAGTCGCGTCGCGTGGAAAGCGTTAAGACACACAATAATGATTGTTGAACGGCGCAGGTTCCAATAATCGGCCCTGTATGACAGCATCAATATTCTACTTGGTATGCATTCTTTTAATTATGTATATATTGTATTGTTTATTCACTAAACAAATGGTCATCTTATCAAGATAGTCCAACCTTGTTCATATGATCTAGCTGAAAACCTTCACTTAATTGCACGCCGCCTTCGGCACCGGTGTCATAGAGGAAGAGATTCTTACAAGCCTTCTTCGAAAAATCTCTTCTTTTATGGAATGATTGTTTAATATTTGAAAAGCCATAATGCCTTACAGGTTTCTTATTCATACTTAGACCTTTTCACCTCGGCCAACTAAAAAAGACATGTCTGTTTAAAAAGGTCATAGCTTCAAGTTATAGATTCCAATTTGGCACATGTTACAACCGCTATTGCGTTAGTCACACCGTGGTTACATTTTGTAGTTTCCAAGACTTATGTGTACGTTAAATGGTTTGGTATGAAGCACCATAGTCATGATAGTAGCATACCTTGGATAACATCTCGTAGGCATGTGCCATAGTGACGACATTACTAATGTTCACAAAATGCTTCAAAGAATGTCAAAATAATTGAATTTATCTCACCATGTTTCGAATGACCACGAGAAATGCATAAGAAGTACAAACATGCCTATTGGTTCAGTAATTCTTGAGATAAGACTTTGAAAGTTGGCAAAATGTTTCTGAAAAATATCTTTTGTATATGGTCAAACTAAGAGCTGCGTAGAAAGTTAAGTGCCATTATTATAGGCTCTATGTGTACACGTTACATCAAACAACCTCAAGCTCATTACACAATTAGTGAGACTGGCAGCAAAGTAATTATTTCACTGGCGAGATAAATCAAATATATTCAAAATCTTGATAAATAATTTCCCAAATATAGAACAGAAATATAATTACAGGCCATGGACACCGCGAATTAAGTTATGTGTCAGATAACACGATTTTATAGCGCGCACTTTTTTACAATCAGTGTCAACTGTCAATAGTTATAATTTAGTGAAAGAACTTGCAGCTACTAATACTATAGCTGGTAGAAGGTGCGGGATTGGCTTTTTAGCGCTTTAGCGCGTGGAGTTAGCATCTGTGTTAATTAGCGAAATTAGCGCTAATTTATTCGCAATAACGCTAATAGCGCTAATAACGCTAATTAGCATCGGTGGTGCTAATAACGCTATTATCGCTAATTTTGCAAGTAAGTGCTAAAAACGCTATTATACGATATCAAATAAGTTTTCAAAAAAATGAGGGATGCCATCGCGCAATTAGCGCTAATAGCGCTAATAGCGCTAATTGCATCATGAGCGCTAATAGCGCTAATAGCATCGGTGGTGCTAAAAACGCTATTATCGCTAATTTTGCAAGTAAGTGCTAAAAACGCTATTATGCATTATTTTTTCACTAAAGCAAATCATAATTATACAGGGTGTCTCTAAAAAGGTTGTGTTAACGGAGCATGTTTATATAGAGCCCCGCAGGGTTCCGGAGGACACACGAATCACACCAGAGTGCTAATCAAGTGCAATTAGCGTTATTAGCGCTAATTGCGCGACTCCTAGACTTGGTTCATCTTCAGAAATTGCACTTTAGCGATTACAACGCTAATCAAGTACAATTAGCGCTATTAGCGCTATTAGCGCTATTAGCGCTAATTGCGCGACTCCTAGACTTGGTTCATCTTCAGAAATTGCACTTTAGCGCTTACAACGCTAGGAACACGGGATATCGCGCTAATTGCGCTAATTGCGGCAGAGTGCTAACCAAGTGCAATTAGCGTTATTAGCGCAAGACCGCTAATCAAGTGCAATTAGCGCTATTAGCGCTATTAGCGCTAATTGCGCGACTCCTAGACTTGGTTCATCTTCAGAAATTGCACTTTAGCGATTACAACGCTAATCAAGTGCAATTAGCGCTATTAGCGCTATTAGCGCTAATTGCGCGACTCCTAGACTTGGTTCATCTTCAGAAATTGCACTTTAGCGCTTACAACGCTAGGAACACGGGATATCGCGCTAATTGCGCTAATTGCGGCAGAGTGCAAACCAAGTGCAATTAGCGTTATTAGCGCAAGACCGCTAATCAAGTGCAATTAGCGCTATTAGCGCTATTAGCGCTAATTGCGCGACTCCTAGACTTGGTTCATCTTCAGAAATTGCACTTTAGCGCTTACAACGCTAGGAACACGGGATATCGCGCTAATTGCGCTAATTGCGGCAGAGTGCTAATCAAGTGCAATTAGCGTTATTAGCGCAAGACCGCTAATCAAGTGCAATTAGCGCTATTAGCGCTATTAGCGCTAATTGCGCGACTCCTAGACTTGGTTCATCTTCAGAAATTGCACTTTAGCGCTTACAACGCTAGGAACACGGGATATCGCGCTAATTGCGCTAATTGCGGCAGAGTGCTAACCAAGTGCAATTAGCGTTATTAGCGCAAGACCGCTAATCAAGTGCAATTAGCGCTATTAGCGCTATTAGCGCTAATTGCGCGACTCCTAGACTTGGTTCATCTTCAGAAATTGCACTTTAGCGCTTACAACGCTAGGAACACGGGATATCGCGCTAATTGCGCTAATTGCGGCAGAGTGCTAACCAAGTGCAATTAGCGTTATTAGCGCAAGACCGCTAATCAAGTGCAATTAGCGCTATTAGATTATTGTTGTTTCTACTAACAAACACACAGCAAACTTTGATTAAAACAATATCATCGCTATTTATTGAAAAACGCCCTCTATGCAAATATGGTTCGCGTTATGTATCACGCGTACTGCAGGGGGATACTGTCGGACGTAAAATGCTCGTCGCGGCTGTACGAGCATTTTTTAATCGACGTTTTCTTGTACAAAGAGGGCTGATTTTTCTTAATCCTTATAGGTGTAAGTTCATACATGTAATACAATTATAAAAATATACTAATCCCAGTTTTTTATCATAATTGAGGGCGCAGCCTCCAACACATCTCTTAGTGTCCCTTTAACATCAAATTAGAATACAAATACAAAGTAAAAATGCATATTTAAAAAATAACCATAGGCCGCTACAAGAAACCATATTGTTAAAATTAATAACTGAACTCGCTCAATTATTCAGGGGTTCTAAATCTAAGGAATACGCTTAAGGGATCACGTCAAAACTCGACCGCCCGTTGACCGCCGGTTACTGCCGGTTCGGCCCGGTTCTCACAAAACGTGTCGTCTGTTATAATATACACACATAATGAGGTCAAATAGTTACACTCTGGTGAACACGACCGGTTGAAAGTGCCTGGTCACACGCGTGAGCAATAAAAGTCTCAGTTGACAACCAGTACATTGCAGCTATTGATTTTCGCTGGGATTGGCTTTTTCAATCTATTTATAGCTCAATTAACTTTTTAAAATCAATACCGAAAGTCTATGAATGGTTATTTTTATAGAACGATTATGGGGAGAGAGCTATTATGACCGCAAAGTAACAGATTGATAGTGTAAATTGGTCCGGTTACAGTATTAAGTCAACCGGCAGTTGTTCAGTGTTGCATGCGTGAATATTCATATACCAGTAAAACATTTGACCTGAAAGAACCGGGCGGAACCGTACGTAACCGGCGGTCAACGGGCGGTCGAGTTTTGACGTCTCCCCTAAGTAGGTCTAACGAGAAAAATGAACAATTTACACGATTGCATCGATAATAATAGGCATACATGTACATGTACATGTAGCAATTTGAAATGAAAGGTTCATTTAATTCAAGATCTTTTGCAACCATTTCACTGAGCGTGCTTTCCATACTCATTTTTTTTTATGAAATGCTATTTTTTAAATAACGCGGATGGATTGCCAGTATGATATCAAAACAATGCTAAAGGTTTTCAGTCTGAATACTTTTTTCTTCGTTTTACATCGCGATTTAATTAAGTAAAGATCAGGCATTTTAAAAAGTAATACTATCTTTCGGTACATTGATTTATACACCAAACCATAACAAAATACCCAGGCTTTATCTGTCAAAATAGTGAGCTATTCATACAATCTTATAGAAGTAGCTACAGACGGACCGATCAGAAAAAATGAAAGTTAAAATCACGGAGTGCATTGCAAGTGTCTAATTGTCCTGCGCGCGAGCGCATACGCGCTTTGTTTTGATTCGTTGTCCCCGCAGTACGAGTTGATCCATATTTAATGGGGTAACATAAACTTGTTAACATGTTTTAGTTGTTATAAAAGACGTTTAAAGCATGCACAAAATAGTAAATTTTGATTTTGATTGTCGTGAAATGAATTAGGTCAATACGGTATATGCGTATGTTTTGTTTCTAGAAAATTGGAAAAATCTATCATTTGCGCCAATTTGATATGCTCACAATAGCACTCCCCTAAGGGGTCGCGCCATTATTCACACACATGAACATCAGCGAGCGGGCATTGATTTTTCCAATTTATCTGGAAACAACACATACGCATTTATTGACCAATATAGAATTAATCAAGCTGATAATATAACGTGTATAATAAGGCCGTGAGCAGGTTCACCCCCAAAAGATAAAATGCTATTGCGAGGTGACATTGAACCTGATTGTTGTCAGCTGATGGCGCAATGCTATCGAAACGTGACATTAAACTCTACCCATGCTCTACCCTATGAGTTGTCATCGGATGTAATCAGGCTATTCACGGGGTTGAGTGCACTATAATAGAAGAATTCCTTGGTTGTAACACAAGCAAGTTTCATCATTGTCATAATTAGTGGATTAATTGTGTCTCTATTTCTACGGCTTTCTACTGACATTTCGTTGCGGCATTAAAGGCTTATAACATTGTTTATTTATGAGGGTCTTTTTTTATAAGAAAACTGCAGCTGTATGTGGCTGCAATTGACGTCACTCTGTTGGTTTCTTTAAATTCCCTCATTTTTCATGGGATAATCTAAACCCATATTGTTTTACCTTATTTCAATAAAAGGTCTATGAACTGTGGTGACATTTTTACTTTAAGCAAGTAGTTCGGCACTATTATTGCCTATGTTACCACGTATACCCCCTAGCATAGCATTGTTTCTGTGCCCTCTGGCTTTATTCAAGAATTCCCTTAGATCTAGACATTTCTATTAAGGGATAAAAGTAAAAAAACGAAGGAAAAGTTGCGCGTTTCTTTCTTTTATGTTATCAATAAGCGCGTGACTGAAAGCGATTGAGACGCCTAAAGTACAACGGTACTCGTCCTTGTGTTTAAGTCATTATCAGTATGTGCGGATTTGCCGCCCTTTTCAGGATTTAGATTTAGCATGGAGGGCTATCTATCTTTGCTGAGGCACTGAAATACCCAAAAGGAATAGGGATGTAGGTGATACAAAAGCTCTGTTTAACCATGGAAGTAACAGAGCTGTTATTGGGTGATTAGTGGTGCCATGGGGCCTTAACACTTTCCACGCGGCAGTCGTCTGCAGACGACAGTTCCAACATTTTACAAAATGTTTCAAAAATGTCAAAATTATTGAATTTCATCACCATAATTTCATCACCAAGAGAAATACATATAAATAGGTACAAACATGCCTAGTATTGGTCCAGTAATTCTTGAAATAAGACTTTGAAAGTTAGGGAAACATTTCTGGAGAAAAAAAATCTGTTTTGTATATAAATGGTAAAACTAACGGCGTGGAAAGTGTTAATATGCAATTCACATTGACTCTTGATTTCTTTACATGATCACAAAAGAAGATAACAGTGAAATAGAACGACTGATAAGATGTAACTGCAGTATTTTCGATTGCTTAATCCTGATGCTGATGCTAGTTGACGAAGAAAAGAGGGAGAGAAAATAAAGGCGGCAGCTTTATTGTAAAATTATCAATTCTTTGAGCATAAGTGACGTTTGACAGTATGTAATTTTACCCAGATAATAGTGTATGAAATATCTTATTACCTCGAGAAATGTGTCAAACTTCATGAGTTATATAAATGACACCAAGGAATTTCATAATGTATAGACATGTAATTTTCACATTGCGGTCAATGATCTTGAAATAATCAATCTAAAAGACATTATTTGTTTGTTAGATTGTGGTTTTTTTTCAACTTTTCAGTTTGAGTAGCATAATTGATCAGGGCGAGTGGGCAAAACTACATGTATAATGTTTAATGTGAGGGAATTTTGGTTTAAAAGATCGGGGCTCAGTAAAACTGATTCCCAAACAGCAATACGTTTCAACACAAGTAACGTTTAAATGACTAGTTTACGATACAGGGTGTATCAGAATGAACTTTACCGTGTTAGTAATTTTACAGATTTTTTTTGATTGATCATTTCGAACAAAATTTAAATCTACCATATTTACCAGAAATTCTGTATTTTCCATCAGAAATGTTCGATTTTCAAAATCTAAAATTCTTATGAAAGCTGGGCGTTTGCGCAAGATATATGTGAAAACAGTTTGAACAATATCGATCGAATTCATACCGTAATAAATCATATTGCCTCGGTACAGTTCATTCTGATACACCCTACATGATTACTGCAATATGAACACAAATGTAACTTGGATGATTAGTTTTTCTTTATTATGGAAAGGCAAATTGTTGCAGTAAACCTTACAGTATACCGATCCATGCCACACATCACCACAGAATCCATCAGTTCCTTGTAAGAATAATAACTGTCATAAATGTTACGGACCTAAAATGTATAAAAAGCACTTTAGACTTTCTGGTAAATATGGTATATTTAAGGGGTGTGGACCCTTAGCATAGCATCCGTAAACTGATGTAATTCCTTCATTATTCATTTAATCTATATGAAAGTATACATCTTTTTTAGAAAAGGGTTCAATGAATCCAACCATGAACATAAAATTGACCATTTTGAAAATATTATAAAAACAGGTTTTTTGACCCATTTTAGGTTTCGTCAAGATAACTTAAAATATATTTTGTCACAAATTGTATCGTTCTAGATTTAATATATTCGTAATAATCCTCCCTAGGAGGCGTTTTTGGTGTTTTTTGGAATATCCTATTTATTTTTTGAAATAGTAACCAAAAAGTCCCAAAAATGTGATTTTCATGATTTTGATAAATTTTAGTAAATAATCACATTTTGGCAAAAAATAAATAAGATATCCCCCCCCCCCCCATAAAACCGCCTCCTAGGGAATTATATTAGGATAATAATTAAGCTAGTATGACAAGATTTGACAAAATATATTTTTAGTTATCTTGACGAAACCTAAAATGGGTCAAAACACCTGGTTTTTTAATAATTTTCTCCAAAATGGTCAATTTCAGGATTTGATATGGTTGGTGGATTCATTGAGCCCTTTTCTACAAAAAAAGTACCTTTAATATAGATTAAATGAATAATGAAGAAGTTACGACAGTTTTACGGAGGCTATACCTGAGGGTCCACACCTCCCTTAAACAGTCTTCCTTCACATGATTCTGCACTTTTGATAATGACATCGTGATTTATCACCGTCATTATCATCATTAATTTCACTAACTAAAATGGCCATGAAGACCCGGTCATTAAATGTATAGAGAAAGATTATCTGCAATGTATCACATGCTATTACGTTTCCCTTACATGAATGGGTATCGACCCACGCGTTTATCCATTAAGTACATTTCCACGAACTTTGATAATGAAGTGTGTGGCACGAATTACATTGTCTATATATTTCTTTTCTTTTTTTGAATTTATTTATTCGGACATACACTTTCAGAACAGTGGCATCCGCCAACTTGGCGAATGCGTTTATACAATACAATATGAAAAACAGAAGTAAAATAATATACAAACAAATTACAGAAGTATACATGACCGGCAATAGGAATCGTGGTAGAACTAACTGTACATCCTGGGCCGGGCGGATCGGATGGCCGAGAAATACATTTAACATACTTGTAAATGATCATGATAACATTTACCTGTACCTGTGACTAATATAATATGACGAGGATTCAATTGGAAACACTAGTAATTTGTACAACACTTAAGTGTAAAATCATTGTCACAGCACCTGTTCCTTCCAAGAATAAAAATAAAACAATAAAACATTAGATAAATTCAAAATTAATAGGCTAAGTACACAGTTCAACTAAAATAAGTTCCACTTTGGATTATGCCTGAATTTCTTTATACGAGTTACTCCATCGAAACGATTTTTGGCACACATAATGTTCGTGTTTACAGCAACACTAGAACGGAGTTATAACTACGCGGTTGATGTAATGCTTGAATGAGCACACATTGAATGGAGGAATACCTAATTTCAAAAGTTGCCAAAAGTTCAATATTTTCGTGTGCTCATTCAAGCAGTACCTGTGCGGTGTTCAAGCAGACCCTGGTTCGAGCTGCTTGACCATCCTCCTTCAATACATCATTTAGCAACTTATGAATTGAGGTATTCCTCCATTCAATGTGTGCTCATTCAAGCATTACAACACCTGCGTAGTTATAGCTCCGTTCTAATGTTGCTGTTGCCACGTACATTATGTGTGCCAAAAATCGTTTCGATGGATTAGGCCTAACTCATTAAAATATCAGGCATAATCTAAAGGGGAACTTATTTTTGTTGAACTGTGTATGTTAAGAACTTCCACTAAAAGTATAGCCCACTTCAGTATGAACTAAACTAATATTTATATTTTTGCTTCATTATTGACAATAAATACCTTTTTTGATAATGAAAGAAGAATACCCTATTTTCTAATCGGCTATTTGTTTTTGTAATAATTATATAAATGACGTACGCAGTTTTTTATATTTATATTAAAACCACCCCCACATAATAAGTCTATACATTATATAAGTTAATGCCGCAGGGATCACAACGCCCATGCTTATACGTGTAATCAGAAGTCCAGTTAGATAACATATACCAACATTTTGGCGATTAACACTTTCCACGCGGCAGGCCTCCGCAGACGACATTCCAAAATTTTACAAAATGTTTCAAAAATGTCACAATTATTGAATGTCATTATCATATTTGGAATCACCATGAGAAATGCATTGAAATAAGTACAAACATGCCTAGTATTGGTTCAGTTATCCTTGAGGTAGACCTTTTAAGTTGGGAATGGTTTCTGAAAAATCTGTTTTGTATGGTAAAAACCAATAGCCGCGTATATAGTGAGTGTTAAAATACAGGTAATCGTGCATTAATAACACGCCTTGTGCATTCAAATAGTTGCTGATCGATTTAAAATGGTAGTGACACCCATTAATAATAATATGACGATATTTGCTGCCTGATTGACGATGACCGAGCCGTACAGAAGAGCTCTCAGCTCGTACAGAAAAATAATGGCACTATTTATTCAACTCGCCCTCGTAATATTGCATTTATTGAAGTTGGAGTCTAAGATTATTTGTATTATAAAATCATTCATTTTTAAGGAATTTATTGAGGCGGATGAAGTATTGCTTAGCTTTATTTTTGATAGGCCGATGAATATTTCTTTCATTACCTTATTTGGAATCACCATGTGAAATGCATTGAAATAAGTACAAACATGCCCAGTATTGATTAATCAGTAATCCTTTGGATAGACCTTGAAAGTTGCGAAGGTTTCTGAACAATTTGTTTTGTATATGGCCATGTGTTTTGAACTCACCACCCAAAAAGGGTGGCGGCGTTGCACTTTGTTGACGAATCATCCATCTCTCATCTCTATTACAACAACAACTAAATGGGGTAGAGCTATGGTTCATAAAAGCCTATTTATCTAGAGTTACATTATGTGAATAAATCAGGTATTTCTATAACTGTTTGGCTGAGATATGATTGATTATATTTCGAAAGTCAGGGGTGGCGGCGGTGGCGGTGGCGATGTGTATACAATCTCTATGGGGAATATAGAAAATGTTCCCAATTATACGTTCAATTTACTATAACTTCTCATCCCTGTATGGTACAAACATGATTTTGCTCTCATTTGATAGATTATTATATACCTAACAAACGTGTCAACTATTATGTAACAATTGTATTCATGAATCGATTGCATTGTCCCTGGCTTTCTCCCTATTCGGCGTTACACAGTGAACTTGACCTAATTCATTGGTTTTATACATATCTATAACAATAAAAGTATTCAATCAACCGATGATAGCAAAATTATACATTTTTGGAAAGCTCTCAAAAAGGGGAATTCAAAAAATTCCGTTTAAAACATGATAAGGTGCATATCCCACACAAATATGGTTGTACACTCTAATAAATATGAAATTTAAACGTTTGTGCTCATTCACTTCCCGATTATAGTATATTTCAACAAGTTACCCTTGACAACCATAATGTTCTGATGGGAAATTGCACGAGGAACTAATATGCACAGTAAAATTATAATTGGGATAGGTATACAAAATATTATTGAGCTTTAATCGAAATATGAAGAAGAGAAAAAAATAAAGAAATTTTTCAACATTCTTAATCACAACATGTTACCATTAGGTCCTATCTAAATTCCAATAGCATATTTGGCTTCCTTGTGAGATCACCGTTCAGAAAATGTATACTTGTTATGGGGTAGAACAAGTAGTGGCTAAACTTTAGAATACCCTACCATTTTTGAAGCTCCACTTTTTTTAAAATCATCTTCGACGGCGCGAAGCTCAACCTTTTAAAAAATAATGCAACATCGAAAAGGTCTTCCTTTTCAATATCACCTTCGCCAGCGCGAAAGCACCGCTGGTGAACCATCATCATCGACGGCGCGAAGCTCAATTTTCTTTTTCCTACCATTTTTGAAGCTCCTCTTTTTTTTAAATCATCTTCGACGGCGCGAAGCTCAAACTTTTAGAAAATAATGCAACATCGGAAAGGTCTTCCTTTTTCAATATCACCTTCGCCAGCGCGAAAGCACCGCTGGTGAACCATCATCATCGACGGCGCGAAGCTCAATCTTTTTTTCAAAACAATCAACATCGGCGAAGCACCGCTGATGAAGCCATCATCATCGACGGCGCGAAGCTCAATCTTTTTTTTCAAAACAATCAACATCGGCGAAGCACCGCTGATGATGCCATCATCATCGACGGCGCGAAGCTCAAGCTTTTTTTTTCAAAACAATAGTATTTTGTATAATTTTCAAACCTCAATGACATAATACAGTCCTCAAATTAAGTAACTGACCAGGTAATAAATATATTCTAACTCCAAAACTATTAGCTCCTATACGTCTAATGTGGGTTGATTATAATAATGTGGTTTTATGATATGCTGTGTGATATTAAATCCTTGATTAAGGATCATTGGCACTGCCGTCCGGCACCCAGACGATGGCGGACACGACGAACGGCCGTAAATTTTGAATTTCCGTTGGTTTCAATGCAATAATGGATTTTGATCATATATCCCCCCTATAAAATTCATCACACGTGGGAATTAAATTATTTTATCCTAAAACCACTGGACTTGTATAACCAACTCAAGTGTCAGTCAGTACTTTAGCGTCCCATTAACTATGGGTCGTTCTTTAAAAGCCCCGTCCAAAGATATATTATGGGTCGTTCTTTAATACTCCTGTCCAAATTGTTAAGGTGTTGGACTGCCCCTTAATATTGCATTTGGGACTGAAGTTCAGTATCATGTGACAGGTCGGCTTAAACATGTTAAATAGATTATGGGTCGTTCTTTAAAAGCACTGCCCAAATTGATGAGGTGCTGGACTGTCCCTTAATATTGCATTGTGGGACAGGTTGGCCGAAATAGATTACGGGTCGTTCTTTTTGCATTTCAATTCAATTGGGACATTATGGGTCGTTCTTTACCCCTTGATATTGCACAGGGACCGAATCTCAGTATCATGTGACAGATTTACCAAACTAGATTATGGGTCGTTCTTTAAAAGCCCCGTCCAAAGATATATTATGGGTCGTTCTTTAATAGTCCCGTCCAAATTGTTAAGGTGTTGGACTGCCCCTTAATATAGCATTGGGACTGAAGTTCTCGTAGATTATGGGTCGTTCTTTAAAAGCCCCGTCCAAAGATATATTATGGGTCGTTCTTTAATAGTCCCGTCCAAATTGTTAAGGTGTTGGACTGCCCCTTAATATTGCATTGGGACTGAAGTTCAGTATCATGTGACAGGTCGGCTTAAATAGATTATGGGTCGTTCTTTAAAAGCCCTGCCCTATTGCACAGGGACCGAATTTCAGTATCATGTGACAGATTTTACAAAATAGATTATGGGTCGTTCTTTAAAAGCCCCGTCCAAAGATATATTATGGGCCGTTCTTTAATAGTCCCGTCCAAATTGTTAAGGTGTTGGACTGCCCCTTAATTGGGACTGAAGTTCAGTATCATGTGACAGGTCGGCTTAAATAGATTATGGGTCGTTCTTTAAAAGCCCTGCCAAAATTGATGAGGCGCTGGATTGTCCCTTAATATTGCATTGTGGGACAGGTTGGCCAAAATAGATTATGGGTCGTTCTTTTTGCATTGGGACATTATGGGTCGTTCTTTACCCCTTGATATTGCACAGGGACATATTTCGGATTGTAATGAGCCCCGCTGGGCTGTAGAAAAAAGATAGATTATGGGTCGTTCTTTAATAGTCCCGTCCAAATTGTTAAGGTGTTGGACTGCCCCTTAATATTGCATTGGGACTGAAGTTCAGTATCATGTGACAGGTCGGCTTAAATAGATTATGGGTCGTTCTTTAAAAGCCCTGCCCAAATTGATGAGGTGCTGGACTGTCCCTTAACATATCATGTGGGACAGATTGGCCAAAATAGATTATGGGTCGTTCTTTAAAAGCCCCGTCCAAAGATATATTATGGGTCGTTCTTTAATAGTCCCGTCCAAATTGTTAAGGTGTTGGACTGCCCCTTAATATTGCATTGGGACTGAAGTTCAGGCCAAAATAGATTATGGGTCGTTCTTTAAAAGCCCCGTCCAAAGATATATTATGGGTCGTTCTTTAATAGTCCCGTCCAAATTGTTAAGGTGTTGGGCTGCCCCTTAATATTGCATTGGGACTGAAGTTCAGTATCATGTGACAGGTCGGCTTAAATAGATTATGGGTCGTTCTTTAAAAGCCCTGCCCAAATTGATGAGGTGTGGACTGTCCCTTAACATTGCATGTGCTGGGACAGGTTGGCCAAAATAGATTATGGGTCGTTCTTTAAAAGCCCCGTCCAAAGATAGATTATGGGCTGTCCAAATTGTATGTAGAATAACACCGCCCATTCATGAGGCAGCCCCTTAATATTGCATTGTTGGACGCCGCCCCTTATAATTGTTGAGGTGTTGGACTGCCCAAATTGATGAGGTGCTGGACTGTCCCTTACTATTGCATTGTGGGACAGGTTGGCCAAAATATATTATGGGTCGTTCTTTTTGCATTGGAACATTATGGGTCGTTCTTTACCCCTTGATATTGCACAAGGGACCGAATTTCAGTATCTATGACACCCTCCAGAGCTATATATAATTATATATGTAGCATACCACCGGGATCGGGAGGAGATCTGACAGCCTGGGGGGGGGGGGGGGGGGGGGGGGGGGTGATGTAGGGGACTTGGGTTAAATAAATACAACAATACGTCGACGACAAACCACAATCATACATGGACACACTGATTAACCATAACATTTATAATTTTATCCACGTAAAATTATTTTCCATAACATTGTGAATTGATTCACTAAAATTAATTGACCCATCATGAACAAACAAAGGTTGATACACTTTGTCCGAAATAAGGAACGCATTGCCCTCTCCCACTAGACAATGTAGATAGGTTGATCCCATGTTATTAAAAGCATAGGTAGGGTCAATATTTATTTACCGGGGAGGGGTAAGAGAAGGGGGAGACCTCTGCTATAGCGTTAACATTAAACATGTCCCAAATCTTATTTAAATTGCGAGCCCGGACGTTGCGAACAGTGTCCAAAGTATGATGGTAAAACAGTAGGTACTAATTGTTTTGAAAAAAAAGATTGAGCTTCGCGCCATCGATGATGATGGCTTCATCAGCGGTGCTTCGCCGATGTTGATTGTTTTGAAAAAAGATTGAGCTTTGCGCCGTCGATGATGATGGCATCATCAGCGGTGCTTCGCCGATGTTGATTGTTTTGAAAAAAAGATTGAGCTTCGCGCCGTCGATGATGATGGCATCATCAGCGGTGCTTCGCCGATGTTGATTGTTTTGAAAAAAAGATTGAGCTTCGCGCCGTCGATGATGATGGCTTCATCAGCGGTGCTTCGCCGATGTTGATTGTTTTGAAAAAAAGATTGAGCTCCGCGCCGTCGATAATGATGGCTTCATCAGCGGTGCTTCGCCGATGTTGATTGTTTTGAAAAAAAGATTGAGCTTCGCGCCGTCGATGATGATGGCATCATCAGCGGTGCTTCGCCGATGTTGATTGTTTTGAAAAAAAGATTGAGCTTCGCGCCGTCGATGATGATGGCTTCATCAGCGGTGCTTTGCTGATGTTGATTGTTTTGAAAAAAAGATTGAGCTTCGCGCCGTCGATGATGATGGCTTCATCAGCGGTGCTTCGCCGATGTTGATTGTTTTGAAAAAAGGTTGAGCTTCGCGCCGTCGATGATGATGGTTTCACCAGCGGTGCTTTGCTGATGTTGATTGTTTTGAAAAAAGATTGAGCTTCGCGCCGTCGATGATGATGGCTTCATCAGCGGTGCTTCGCTGATGTTGAATGTTTTGAAAAAAGGATTGAGCTTCGCGCTGTCGATGATGATTGTTTTACTAGCGGTTCTTCCTCGCGATGTAGATTTGTTTAGAAAAAGGTTGAGCTTCGCGCCGTCGAAGATGATGGCTTCAACACCGGGACTTCGCCGATGTTGATTGTTTTGAAAAAAGGTTGAGCTTCGCGCCGTCGATGATGATGGCTTCAACACCGGGACTTCGCCGATGTAGATTTGTTTAGAAAAAGGTTGAGCTTCGCGCCGTCGAAGATGATGGCTTCAATACCGGAGCTTCGACGATGTAGATGTTTTTAGAAAAAAGGTTGAGCTTCGCGCCGTCGATGATGATGGTTTCACCACCGGTTCTTCCTCGCGATGTAGATTTATTTAGAAAAAAGGTTGAGCTTCGCGCCGTCGAAGATGATGGCTTCAACACCGGGACTTCGCCGATGTTGATTGTTTTGAAAAAAGGTTGAGCTTATCTATTCTGCCTTGTACTTAGAAAAATCAGCGCGATATTTTCTCTAAGTGTTGTCTCTAAGTGTTGTCCCTTAGCTCGTTTGTTGAAGATCATTACGGGATACATCACGATCCGCGGCGTCGAAGAAGATTGTTAAAAAAAGGGCAGCTTCAAAATGGTAGGGTATTCTAAAGGTACTCCCAAGTAGTCATTGCGATATGCTAATTCGAATCTCAGATGGTGTAAAATGTAAAAATCTGGACATGCAACGGGAAGGGTGGCGAGTTCAAAACACATGGCCATATAATGGTAAAACCAATAGCCGCGTGGACAGTGTTAACTCATCCCCTAACCACCCTTGCGACAGTGTTATTCCCTAAGTCTCTACTGATGCTTGAGGTGGCTGACATTGCCAATGTTGACCCACTTAGATAACGACATAGCAACAAAGGCGTCAATACCTTGTGCACATTCGACAATTACAATGAGTAATTCACGGCATTGTAACTAACACGACCTCCATCTTAACCGTAGCTTCACTACAATCAACTCTTAATCCAAACCTCCCCTTAGGCCTTACATATCATATTTGATGCCTCGTTCACAATCAAACCGTTTTTATATATTTCCTTCAGTTAAACCACTTCTAATATCATAAGATTCAAAGCACTAGTTTACCATTCTCTATTCCTATTTATTAATAATGACAAATTTATTAGAATTCATCCATATTTCTGGATCGTATAAACCTTTGATTGTTTACAATGAACTTTAATGCCAGCAATTCAAACTTAATTATTTAAAATAGAGATTAAAAAGTCACATTGCTGAAATCACCTGCCGCATATGATCAAGTTGCTTGATTTCTTATTTTGTTGAAAAATATTTTACTTCTGCATATCATGGAGATATGTACTTATATCGACAATATTACTCATATTGCAGTAGGGTGTATTTGTTAAATGGGTTTCTATAATCACTAATCTTGTGTGTAAATTCTTCCATAAGTATCGTGTGTTCGAGCCCGCGTTGGTGTGGGTTCTTAAATATTTGTGTTTTCACGTAAAACCTCGATATGGGCGTAACGAAAGCGAGGCGAAGAACGACATTACAATATTTGCCTCGCTTTCGTTACGCGACATCAGTGATGTCCCCATCAACGGCAGGACGGTGCCAATTAAAAACAACTATAAATTGCGTGTAACGTAATAATAGAGTGGCAGTGACGTCAAGATGTCACGTTTGTACTCAGTTTAGGTGTGGACCGTTGAACGTGTCGGGGATTATCCTGAAGGGAGTAATTCTGTTATACCCTTCACAATCACAGGTGTAATCATAGTGTGTTATTTTAAAGAACGACGCATACTACCGATGTTGGTGTGTAGGGTATAACAGAATTAACAGAATTATGCCTCCTGAAGCTTTGATTGCAGTTTGGAAACTAATTTTAGCATGGAGACGATTATACCGTTGTCAAGTTGGGAACGCGTTGTTAAAAACTCAATGCACCCATACAAAAGAGAGTATTCCCCCCCCCCTTTTTTGATACATAACCATGTGGGGTTAATGACAGAAAAGAATTGCCCCCCCCCCCCCCCGACGTGTCACTTTACCAAGATACAACTGACAGAAATAACTATCCCTGTGTAACACTCACCAAAGGTAGAACACTGATCAAAGCAATTTATTTTAGTAACAAATTCACACCGTAATTTGTCTACGCTAACAAACGATGCTCCAATCTTCACACCTCACAGGTTCACCTTGGTGATTTAAAAAGAAAATAGTTAATACTTCAACATTAATCTCCCCTACGAGGCTATTCTAATGTAGGCTACTTATTTGAGAGAATATATCACAAATGTCGTATCCGAAACATCTCTTATCAATATTTGATCTCTTTTCATCAATTTATTATCTGCCTCACAAACTTAGCCTCGCAAAATCGGTAAAAATGAAAAATAAATACATTTTCTCAGCATTTTCGAAGGTATGTATATTAGTGCTTTTCACTTTTTTGTATTTTGATTAAAAATCACCACCAATTAAATCAGGGAGGTCATGACTATGCATCACGCAACAAGCCATCTGTGGTCTTCAATCATGTTTTGAATAAACATGAAATAAATAAGTAAGACGCAATCTGTGGCCTTTTAGATGAATTTGGGTTATTTCGATGTGATCTCAAACTCATGAATTTCACATGAAATACTGGAAATTCAGCACTATAACGTTGGGTGGTAGTTAGTACGTATATAAGCATTATGTGTATGTGAACAATCCAACTTCAGAAAAGATTGAGGGCTCCCTAAGGGGATCTCTTTGTGCCCCTTTAACTGGAAACCATTACTCGTCTATTATACCATCTTTGCGTGAATATGTTGACCCCATAGCATCATTTAGGGACACATCATTGGCTACGAACTAAAGGGTTAAACGGAGACTGCTTATATAGCTCAGAAAAGGTCAGATTTAGTGCACCGTAAATGTTCATCCATTTCGTTCAAATTACAGCATTGTAACGTACATCGGTGTGTGAAGCTAAACCGTTACAACAAACATGAACGATACGTTGTTATGCCATTATTGTAACAAATGGTTTTACTTGAAAATATCAATTGTGAAACCAATTAGTCAGAAATCGTCAAAGTTGTCCTCTGTCCCCTTCCACCGGTGCCCCTTCTGGCTATGCCCTTGAGCATTAGATACCGTTGAACATGTTGAATGTATGATCGGAACTGAAACCTTATTGGTATCTACATGTATATACAGTTATCAAAAAGTAAATGATCAGGTAATAAATGCACTTACAACTCTAAAAGTATACCTTTCTACTTAAAAATTACAGGGTTGCTAGGAGATTTCTCCTCTTTAATTTGAGACATTACATAAAACAAATGGTTTGATATCAAGGACGTTATTACAGTACAAACAGTAACGTAAAGTTCGGTTTCCATTTTTCGGATTTTACTCATCTACGCGGACTCAGTTTTACGGGCAAATTATTGATTACGAGTGCCAATGCACCGGTCGATATTATGGGATGCGGTTTGTCGGTCACAATGCTCCGATGGTTTAATATGGCACACACGCGTTACCTGTCATAGTCTCCCTCGTGTTGAAAAGAAAAATGCGTTAAGAAAATCGTACTTTACCTTACATTTTGGATTGTAACTTCATCAATAATCAACCATTTTTTAGCGTGCAAAATTTTAAATTACAGAGGAGAAATATTTCAAAGTAGGAATTACACTTTTAGACATTTATTACATGGTCAGTTACTTTTTTTGATTATCGTATATGTGCAAATGGTCAACATAACGACTTCAGTATATTAAATATATATAGTACTAGTCTTTGCAACACAAACAAGCGGCGTGCATTCAATTACTTGCGAATTGCGTGTTGCCGATCAGTGTAATCAACTGCTTGTGATTGTCCGGCAAGTACAGTTTATCTAGAGGGATGTTCGACTAGTCACCGGGTGAAATACTGAAAAAGCAACATTTAGTTATGTTTATAAATAAATTCCGTGTTTTTGCAAACACAGTCATACTCATTATTAAGTCATGTTTATGAATGAGGTTATTTTAGCAAATCATTAATCGGGGTCTTCGGAGTTTCCCTCGTGGCTGCACCCCTCTGTAAAAGTCTTAGTACCAAAGTAAAATGTAACGAATGTCATCGGTACCCTCGAAAGACTTGATACACATTATCAACCTCTAAAACTCTCTACTTAGATCATTAATGACGTTCTAATTCGTAGTAGAGCCTGATGTATAGGCCCCTTCGTTATAATTGATGGATGCACGGCACATAGCCTCCTGCTCTTGACAAAAGTCACACACACCCGGCGCACCTCTCACTGCGCATGTTGGAAAATACACACAATTCCGATAACCAATCAAAGCTGTAGATCGTGGTTACGTATTGCCCGCCACGGTTGTCTATGTGACCAATTTGAGAGGTAGGTTGACTTGGCGTACTTTTACGTACGTGATGTTAACCCTGCGTACTGTCCCGCGCACTTATAACGTACGTGATGTCAACCCTACGTACTTCAACGTGAGGTCAACCTACTGTCCCGCGTAATTTTACGTACGTGATGTCAACCCTGCGTATTTCAATGTGAAGTCAACCTACTGCCCGCGTACTTTTACGTACGTGATGTCAACCCTGCGTACTTCAACGTGAGGTCAACCTACTGTCTCGCGTACTTGTACTTAAGGGATGTCAACCCTGCGTACTTCAACGTGAGGTCAACCTACTGTCCCGCGTACTTTTACCTAAGTGATGTCAACCCTGCGTATTTCAACGTGAGGTCAACCTACGGTCCCGCGTACTTTTACCTAAGTGATGTCAACCCTGCGTATTTCAACGTGAGGTCAACCTACTGTCCTGCGTACTTTTACGTACGTGATGTCAACCCTGCGTACTTCAACGTGAAGTCAAACCTACTGTCCCACGTACTTTTACGTACGTTATGTCAACCCTGCGTACTTCATCGTGAAGTCAACCTACTGTCCCTCGTACTTTTACGTCCGTGATGTCAACCCTGCGTACTTCAACGTGAGGTCAACCTACTGTCCCGCGTACTTTTACTTAAGTGATGTCAACCCTGCGTATTTCAACGTGAGGCCAACCTACTGTCCTGCGTACTTTTACGTACGTGATGTCAACCCTGCGTACTTCAACGTAAAGTCAACCTACTGCCCCGCGTACGCAACCCTTCGCAACCTTCACGACGTATACGACCATTGATCTACTAACAACCACACACCAACCGTTTCGTTTCACTTTATGACCACAGCATTTTGAATTTAGCCGCGTTTTTTTTATCACCCGTGTCTTCTACATCAGGGCTCTCTTTTAAAAATATGCTTTTGGTATGATATTGATGCGCTTGGTACGATGAAGAATTTAAGTTTAACAACATTAAGGGAAGTGTCAACCCTTTTTTATGAAATATAGCAAGCACTGTAACTTTCAAATTAATAATGTTATGAAAATTTCAACAAAATCATCCAAAGTCAAATATCTAGGTACGCATTTTTTTTGGCTTAACATTTTTTTAGTTTTGAAAAAATTGACCAAAATGTGTTAAAAAGTGAATTTTGAAATAAAAATCAATTGTCAAAATAAAAAAATCAATAATTTCAAAACTTAAAATGTTTAAGCAAAAAAAAAAATGCGTTCCTAGATATTTGGCTTTGGATGATTTTGGTGAAATTGTGAAATTTTTGACCCAAAACTGATTTAGTTAGGTTGACCGTAACATTTTAGCGCCAAAAAGTGTTTTTTGGTAATTTTTTTTGGAAAAACACTATTTTAAGTGAAATTTGATTCTAAAAATGGATTCTCTGACTCATTTCATTAACAAAATGGATACTTTTATATACATTACATTATTGTTTTAAAAGTTAAAGTGCGTGATAAATTTGGCGCCAAAGAGGGTTGACACTTCCCTTAACACAGTCTCCTCCATATGATTTCCCCATCGGTCATGTTGGTAATGTTAAATGCATTATGCATGAGTCTACGAGACAAAGTACACAAATCAATCTGGGAACAGGCTTACATATGGGGATAACTTTTCATAATTATATCGGTCAAATTTGACTTTGATGTTTATTTGATCCATATGCCCTAGATAATATTGTTTCCGCACTTCAGGAGAGACTCCTTTGATACCAGTTTCAACAGCGTTTACCCTAAATAATTGTTCTATCAAATGTTTCCATTGAACCGTAACTCATAATCATACGTTCAACTCTGTAAGGACACGAACGACCGACTGCACCAAGCTGGCGTAACTTACGTGCGATGTAAACTACCTCGCTAGTACTTATGCCCTAACTACAGCGTAAATTATATAGCGATGTAATTTTGAGAGCAAAAGTGGAGAATAAGAACAGAATAGTGACTAGCGAGTTAAATATCCAAATAAATTAACATCGTCCCACTTTAAAAAAAGTGTCAAATGTGTGTACATGTATAAAACAGCAATCATATTGACACGAATGGTGTTCCGTGTCGTCAGTCGCTACGTCCAGCGTTGATTTAAATAACATGAATAACGCAACATGTTATACCACGTCCAGTCGAGCAATGAAAGTCCATGTAAAAATGACGCCATTTTTTTGTGTTCGAAAAAGTTTGTAACCGTTCTCTCAAAAATAAGGACTATAATTACAAACACATTTTGTGCGAGAGTAACATAGAAATATGGTATACAATGGCACAATGTCACGATAAAAATCCTTTCGTTGTAAATAAATGGATTAATGGTAAATATATAATAAAACTATCACAGATACACTCGTCGATCTCTGTGGCGTGCGTATGTTGCCTATGTCAATGGCAATCGAGAAACACGGGTTTGATCCCCGTGTATTCCTTATTATTCTTTGATTTTTTTTTAAAAACTTGATGGTGGATTATTGTAACATCATTTTTATGTTAATTCTTTATCCATTTTATAGGCCCACGCATTTATATTTTTATATTTCATTTATTTTTCTACCATTTATCTCTTGGTTGCTTTATTTAGCTTCTATAATTATGTATAATATTGCTTGATAAGTAATTGATTTGACTTGATTGTTAAATTATTCCAAGCAAATTGTTTTGATTAAAGTCACCTATTTCCTCGACATGGCTATTTCAGCGTACACCTTGCAAACCTTTTAGCATCGATAGTTGCAGCAGCATAACGTTATGCTCCAACTTACTCTTGGGTCTGGACAGGTATAAGATTTAGCGTAAATCTGTTTTCAAATTTGAATTACGATGGTAACAATTAATCAAATTTATTTAATAAAATATTGAAATATTTAATTGCACATCATAAATCCTCAAAATTTCAAGGTCAATGTAATTTCTTATGTATTTCTCTATTTTTCTCACCCGGCTATTTTTAGGTCATTTATCTCTAAAAATCAATAAAAATGCTAATAATTATAATTGCGATTTTCTCCCAAAATGGCAAAAAATGTGTCAAAATTCATGCTCTTCCATAATTGAACAACTAGTTTTATCCCAAATGTCAACTTATTTCTTTCTCGCCAATTTTAATATTTTTCATACGTTTTGTATATACGATATCTCAAAACTATAAAACACGCAAACTTGCAATGTGGGAACAAACGTAACTCAAAAACAAAAGCTCATATAACTATGAAATTTAGACCAGATGTAAGGGGCTATGAAACCATGAAGCCCGATTTTTAATATCTGTTTTCAAATTTGAATTACGATACAAAATTACCTGATTGGTCGGTTCACGGTTGCCATGGCAACCGTACAAAAACATCCGGCTTCATGGTTTCATGCGCACTATACCGATACATCATCTACCCAAGTATGGTGTATATGCAACATTTCGTTTTCTTGTTACGTTTGTTCCCGTGTTAAGCCAATCAGAGGCCTTGCATGGTAACCATGGCAACCAGATCAAAATAACACGCATTTTCTGAAACGTTTTGACTTAAGCTTTAATTTGATATATAACACTAAGTGGTAGGTCCACGGTAACATTGAGAAAATGTGTTTCCAAATTTGGGTCAAATCAACCTAGAACCCCTTAAGATAAATGCGCGTTAAACTACCCCAATACCCATGTTTAAAGTTGGACACTTCTAGCAGTGAGTTAAGACGCGTGTTTTAGTTAGTTAAACGCGTGTTTAGCTTAAATACGTACGAGAATACGGGATTTTAGAAGAAGTTTAGTGGCATTTACTTTTTTTCGATATATTCAAATATCTGTAAACATAGCAAAAATCAGATTTTTCTCGCGAAGTCGAGTATGATACTTCTTCAGACTAATGAAACAAACCTGTACTAGTACAAGTTCATTACGCTCGTTGCAGAGATGAGAGATCAACTTATTTTCTAGCAAAGTCACATCATTGATATATTGCATTTGGTACTCTAAGCATAGTGTGAAATAAGGCCACCAAAACGTCAAGTAAACTTTGATTTTATAAGTTCAGCCAGATGGGCACCGAACGCTGACATCCAATCACATATCAGGATACTTACTAGTTTTTCTAATATATTCCTACACTGCTATGACATATAATGCAGGCATGCATTACATGTAGACATATGGGCTTAGGCGAATAACTTGTACATATCAATACCTCTTTGGTTAAATAGTTCACCCATTGTAAGTTGATACCTGGAATGTGGGTCATCTCAAATTAGTAGTACAATTGACCCTAGAGACGAAATTGCCATGGTGTGTTGTTAAGATTTCACAATAATTGTTGAAATATGGGTCCATTCAAGAAAACACCCTGTTCGGAGAACCTTATCATGCTTAGACTAGATTGTTCACTTACACTTAATAAAATAACCAAAAATATTCAGTGAAAGTGGTCTCTCCTGACCAAAAGGTTACACTATTGTTGTTGATAGTGAATAAAGTTAACTTTTGAGGTAGTTATGCTGAAGAGATGGCATGTAGGCATATATGACCATTACTACTACATGTAAGGCAGGCCAATGCACACTTGCAATCATGGCGAACAACCGGTTAAATTTTATCATTTTGTCAGCCAGTTGTAAATGTGATACATGAAAGTGTCATTGCTTCTCTCAAATGGAAACCCTTGTGATATGAACACTAGAACAGTGCTTATTGGATCTGTGTTTCATTTTGTCAGTTGTACTACTTATTGCACATTTTGGATGTACAGAAGTTGTAACATTTAACCATAGAGCCTGTTTTAACCAATGTATGATATTTGTATTGCATGTGGATTTCATTTGCAATGGGTTTTTTGGGTGACTATCATGTACTATAGTAGATTCATAAACTCTGGCGTATTATAGTCGATTCGCAGACATTGGCCGATTTTAGCGATTTACCATTTCAGTAAAGAGGTAATAGAAGCAGAAGAGGGGCAGGCACTCGAATTTAATCGTAATATGCAAGGTTAATACCGTGTCTTCGTGTGCATGTACTACTGTGATTTAGTCACCACTATGTACCTAGTGACAGGGAACTTGCGGTTGGATTATCGGCATAACGATAAAGAAATGTATTGTTATTCAGATAAATTGATGAAGGTATTCAAGGTGGTCTCATAGCTAGAAATACTTAGAGTAACATTTATAATCCGTATCTTGGTTGATATAACTGTTTTTCCATTTAATTAGGACAAATGGTTTTGTACCTAGGTATATAAAAAAATGATTATTGAATTATTTTCCAGTTTTTTCTCGCAAATAAATACGTAGCTCTGTTATTTTCATTTTAATGTTTCCTTTATTCCACGTGCATAATAAAAACGGAAAATAATAAAAAGTATCCACTAAATTATGAATAGATGAAATGACATACATAATATTTTTCTTTCGAAACCTGTATACGGTCGATGATGGTCGATTTGTTTTTATTGTAGTAACCGCTTCCAAAGGGATAACACATTTGAAGCTGCTGGATTAAGTTTTTGGTTGTCGTGATTGTAAAGCTATATCAGCTCTAGGCCTATTCATAAAACCACACTATCATGAATAGCATTTGATTATGGAGCGCAAATAATCATGATAATAACATCTATAAAAGTACCGCTGTTTCATCATTGGTCAAAATGGGTTCCTCTAACGCCCAATGGACGAGGTCCAAAATCGATACCGATGCGCCAGAGTTTATGAATCTACTATAGTTTCGATTTTGGATCTCGTCCATTGGGCGTTAGAGGAACCTATTTTGACCAATGATGAAACAGCGGAACTTTTATAGATGTTATTATTTGCGCTCCATAATCAAATGCTATTCATGATAGTGTGACTTTAGTGAATAGGGCTGATCATGTAGCTTTACAAATCACGATAACCAAAAACTTAATCCAACAGCTTGAAATATGTTATCCCTTTGGAAGCGGTCACCACAATATATAATATAAATCGACCATCATCGACCGTATACAGTTTTCGAAAGATAAATGTTATGTTTATCAACCTATTCATAGTTTAGTGGATAATCAAGTTTTGCCGCAGGTTCCCAGTCACTAGGTTTAATAATAGTTGTCCACCCTATCTTTACATAGTGTTGAATACGTCATAATGGTACAGGCACTGATGATGACAAGGTGTTATCCATGCATACAGGGTGTATCAGAAAGAACTGTACCGAGGCAATATGATTTATTACGGTATGAATTCGATTGATATTGTTCAAACCGTTTTCACATATACCTTGCGCAAACGCCCAGCTTTCATACGAATTTTAAAATGTGAAAATCGGACATTTATGATGGAAAATACAGACTTTCTGGTAAAGATGATAGATTTCAATTTTGGTCGAAATGATCAATTTAAAAATCTGTGAAATTACAAACCCTACCTGAGATATCCATCCGTCCATAGGATAGGGTTTATTGTTGGTCGCCATATCTCAACTTTTCACATCACTTGTATAACTATTTATTATTTGCAAACTTTTGTGTGTGAAATTTGGAGATGAATTTTGATTTTTAATCCGCAAATAAACCTGGATTTAGCGTGAAAGTTCATCTGTGTTGGTAGACAAATAATTTGAAAATTAAGTTTATGATCTCAACACAATGGTTTGACATACCTCGAATTTTCGACCGATCACATCGATCTTCATCTGGAGACTGGCAACCCAGATTTGGGGTCAGTGACCTTTCGGACACGTGATCCCAAAATCGGATCAAACACTCTTGGAAGCTTGTATCGGCCTCCGTCCTTGTTGAGTGACGGCTGGTTTACTCGGATGTAGATGGCCTCCTTAACACCCCTCTCAAAGTATTTTGGTTCACGGTCCAATATTTTGACTTGTTCCAAGTCTACGTGATGGCCCGGTGACTCGATGTGGATGTGTTGGGAGACCTCCGACGAGGTCGAGCTTGGGCGGCGGTGTTCAAGAAATCTAGTTTTTAGAGATCTTTCAGTCTCACCAATGTACGCTTCTTCGCATTGGCCCCTCCGGGTTTTCCCCTGGCAAGGGATATAATACACCGGCCCAGCTATGTCCTTTTTCTCGGTTTTGTCTTTGGGTGAGACAAGTAGCTGTCTTAGTGTCTGGGTGGGTTTGAAGCAAACTCTTATCCCATACTGTCCAAACGTTCTGCGTAAGGCTTCAGATGTGCCCTTTACGTAGGGTAAGACTAATAATTGTCCTTTACTCACAGTAGTTCCAGCCCCTTTGTTAGAGGTGGACTTAGTCTTTGATTTTGTGGCTTTATCAAACACCCAGTTAGGATAGCCACATTTCTTCAGCGCGTTGTTAATATGCGACTTTTCTTCTTCCTTATCCTGTTGTTCGGTGACGACGCTATCCGCTCTATGATGGAGGGTCTGAATAACGCCGAGTTTGTGTTGAATCGGATGATTTGAGTGAAAGTTCAGATATTGATCTGTATGAGTAGGTTTGCGATATATCTTGATTTTTAGACTACCGTCGTCCTGAATAATGGTGTTTGATCCGATTTTGGGATCACGTGTCCGAAAGGTCACTGACCCCAAATCTGGGTTGCCAGTCTCCAGATAAAGATCGATGTGATCGGTCGAAAATTCGAGGTATGTCAAACCATTGTGTTGAGATCATAAGCTTAATTTTCAAATTAAACCTGGATTTGTTCTGCTTCAGTGGTTTTAACTTTCCTTTCTTTGGCGGGAGTTTTGAATATTGCTTATGTGGTGTGGGCTACATTGTTAGAAATGTTGGGTAAGTGGTCGAGAGGATTGATTGAAATTGAAAACACGTTTTTCATCGATTTTCGATTATGTCTTGCCACACGAGAACAAAAAGAGATATCTCAATGAAATTAACATATAGTATAGAAAACATGTTCACCTTTATATTGCAGGTGTTTAAATTTAAAACAATAATCATTTTATATTTTTTATGTATTTTAGAAACACGGTACAGTTCTTTCTGATACACCCTGTATTACGATCAAAATTCGAGTGCCTCCCCCTCTTTTGCTTCTGTTACCTCTGACTGAATGGTAAATCGGCCAATGTCCGAGAATCAACTATCAAAACTCTATATAAACAATAGCTGCCGTTTGTAGCATACAATATTACAT
Source organism: Ophiura sarsii (assembly GCA_035610835.1). Taxonomy (NCBI): domain Eukaryota; kingdom Metazoa; phylum Echinodermata; class Ophiuroidea; order Amphilepidida; family Ophiuridae; genus Ophiura; species Ophiura sarsii. The sequence continues at coordinate 35,383,983 of CM069451.1, read as the reverse complement.
TTACAATAGCTGCCGTTTGTAGCATTATGGTTAGTCCAAGGATTAATAATTCCTTGGTTAGTCTTACTCTAACCATAACATCTCATGATGTTAGTTTAATACTAGAAAATCAACATTAACAATAGCTGCTGTTTGTAGCATACAATCTTGTATTTGCAATAGCTGCCGTTTGTCGCATTATGCCTGGTGGTCTAATCATAACATCTTGCTGTTATGGTTATTGCATATGTTTTAACGTTTTTGTATGGGGTAATACCAGCTTGTTTGTATCATAACATCTTACTAATCCTAGCTAATAGAACAATTATGGTGCTTAGAAACAATGACAGATTGGAGTCTCAAGTCTTAAAAGACTTGAGGCTTGTACTATTTGGTACTCGCATACAAGTAAAATGTTCAACAAGGCTACATGTACTTACGAAAGAATAATACAAATCGCTCATGCAGAACAATTCCCTCGACCCAAAGAGGACAAAGAAAATTACCTGTATATCATTTAAATTGAGCTTTTTGCCAAACATGGTCAATTATGTTATGAGTTTCAAGGCAATTTTGACCAAACTTGGAAATTACCATTTTTACAAAAGAGTCCATTTCTGTCAGAAATTTAACCCCTTCTAAGCGAGGTTTGTGTTTTTAACACTCTTCTTGTTTTGGAGAGCACCAGCTCTTCTAAGAGATAAGCTTTTAAATTGCGGGTACTCATTTTTTGTCCACCTTTTCTGTCAGCTTATATCTATCGCATGTATTTGTTAGCATATCATACGCACAGATCCTTTATCCGAGACAATGGCGATAAGGCGACGGGAAAAAATACTGTTTTACGGGCGGACGGACCTGTCAAGTATGGTCGGTCGGTCGGTATTTTGTTTTGTTTAAATTGTTTACATTTTCTTACTTAAAATGTCACCAAATTTGCCTAAATCGGGAATTAAAAAAATATATATTGCGAACAAAAATTGTCAACAGATTTCCGGCCAAAAAACGGCTGATTTTACATGATTTGAGAAAAAAAATTCTAAAAAATAAAATCTTGGAAAACGCAAAAAGTGGTTCGGTCGGGCCCGTGAAACAGGGTTTCTTTTTTCCTCGTCTAATGGGTCACTTTTGTTTCTCACCTCTTTTACTTTGACAACAAAGTGTACTTGAGAGACGGTGTGTATTACCATACAGAAAGTGTTGTATGCCAAACGTGACCAGCATCAGCATTATCTAAATCAAATCGTTGGCTGTACAGGCTAAAACTATGGTGTTACCGCAATACCAAATGGTCAAAATGCATTACATTGGCATAAAAGCATTACATTGGCATTTGTTATTCGATTATTCCTCTGATGCGAATAATAGGATACTAAATATTTATAAGATTCATACGGAATTTGATTTGGGTAAGGGGAAACACAACAATGAAATCAAAGTCTTAAAAGAAGCAGTAACCATTGTCATAAGAAACAATGGTCAGACCGTCTTTCTGTAGAAAACATATGAACTATCACTGCGTACATCAAGAATTAAACATGCATGGAGATAAGCAGGGATAGTATTTCGTATTCCCGGCAAGTGTATGAGATAGTGGTAAACGTAATTTAACACTGCGTTCAGAAACAAAATCACACAAATAAAAGCCATACTTTTCGTTAGTTGTGAGAATAATAAGCCAGGTTTATTTCAAAGAGTATTACACAATTGAGCACGATATAATTCAACTTTAATTTTGAAATTACTTTTTCTTCACATGATTGTATTTTTCTTTCATTCGTTTTACTATACGCTACATATACTTCTATTTCTTCTCCAAGCAAGAGTTTTATTAACAATCCTCACTTACATTTCAACGTAATATTTAAAAATATAATAATTACTCTTCCTGATCATTACATTGACTGTACTTATTTAGTTTTAATTATTTTGATGCGTATCATTATCAGCGGCCAGCGTATCAGCATAAATAATTCCTGCTAATTTCTATCAGTAGCACATTGGTCACATTGAATGTACCTGCGTTTATGTTTATGTCTAAGGGACGCACCATTATATTGGGGGGGGGGGGGGGGGGGGGGGTGGGTGGGGGTGGGTGGTAGGAAGTTGGGTTGGGGGGGGGGTAGGAAGTTGGGTTCGGGGGGGGGTTTGGGGGCCACCGTAAGGGGGGAATTTTCTTTTTAATGTATTCATTCATATTGAGTTTGGTGGGGTAGAGTTTTTTATTTATTTTTTACTCTTCAGGGGGGGGGGGGGGGATTTTTTTCCAAAAACTTCCTACCCCCCCCCACCTGAAAATCTAATGGTGCATCCCTAATCTGGGTCGTCTGTGCTTTCGCCCGTACCGTTGTATATGACAGATATTTATTTTAGGGTTAAAATTAGATTATTTGACCGACAAAACAGATTTCTCAAAATATCAATACATGTATAGAGTATACTGATGATAGAAGCAACGATTATACTTGCAAATGTAATTTTAGCGTTTTCATTTTATTATAATCTTGTTTGAGGTTTTGGACCATACTTTTTATATATGATGTTCTACGGACATTCAACCTCTCGAGTATATGCTCGGTCTGTTGGGTTTGGTTTCTTTCAAATTTAATATTTTCTGGTAATTTCTATGGTTTGCTTTCATTTCTTTCTGTAAGGCAAATTAGATTTCAAATAAGTCTAACAACGACTTTGATATCGCTTAATAATCAGATAACTACTACAGGCTGTATCAAAATGATTTGTACTCTGATATGTTCCATTTTCAAAAAAGCATTAAAAATATAAAATCTCTGATAAATACAATAATTTTGATTTTAATAAATAGGGAATTATGTAAACTTATTGATCTGACAATCTGAAGATAATTGGCTGTTGTTTCTGACCGCTATTGTCATTCAAATGAAGATCGACGTAATCATGGTTTTACTCGCAGCAACGCAAATTTAATAGGTTCACTGCACAAACTCTTTATAAGTAGTGAATACATGAGTGCAGTCAGGAGGAACTTTGAATTGTGCGCTTCAGATCTAACGTTTCGATGAAAATGATAAAAACACCAATATTCCTTTAAAAGCTTGTAAATTCTGAAAAAAATGTTCGATTGTCGTAAATCAAAGTTCTTAGAAAAGATGAAACTTCAATAATTTTGCATATAGAAGCAAAATGGTCTAAATGGTTCGTAACATATCAAAAAAAATTCTGAAAAACTGATCAGACCACGGTACAAATCTTTTTGATACAGCCTGTACATTATATACTATCTTGGACAATATAGTACCAGATAACTGCTGCTGCTGCTGTTTAGCCATAGTCCTTCAAAGAACCGTCGGCATTCTCTTGCGTGCTTTCACTCTTGCTGCTACCAGTCCGCCGTCTGTCCAGTCTCTGATGTTGTCTGTCCAAGCAGTTTTTCTGCGTCCTGGTAGAGCCTTCCCTTCTACCTCGCCCTCAATAGTAGTTATTACCAATGCTATCCGCACGTCGCTTCCAGTGACCATACTTTGCAAGCTTACCCTTCCTTAGTTGGGCTAGCAGTCCCTCTTTTTCTTTCACCCCTATTTGCTTGCGCACCCATGAGTTTGACTTTTTATCAGTCCAGCTGATGTGTAGCACTCTGCGCCATACCCACATTTCAAATGCTGTGATACGACTCTTGTCTCTTTCTTTGAGCGTCCAACTTTCAGAGCCATAGAGCGCTGTACTCCACACATTAAGTGACCGGACCAGCTGCTTCTTGAGTTTCAAGCTTATTTGCTTAGCCTTCCATATTCCATTCAGTTGGCTAGTGATGCCTCTGGCAACTGTCAGTCTGACTCGTATTTCTGGTGCGGAGTCTCCATCCATCCCGACCATTGAGCCAAGGTATTTGAACCGATCCACCTGCTGAACTTCATCTCCGTCTAGGAATATAGGCTGCTTGTTACCTCGTATCATGACATGAGTCTTGGATGGGTTTACACGCAAGCCGAATTGGAGACTGCATCTCTCTAGTTCTTGTGTTTGCTTTTCCAGTTCCTGTTTAGAACGTCCTAGAAGTGTAGTGTCATCAGCAAAGCGAAGATTCCATATTGCCCTTCCGCCAATGGTGCAGCCAGGTCTGTCTTCCAGCCTGTCCTCTACTTGTCGCATGATGGTTTCACCACAGGCATTAAAGAGTAGGGGTGATACAATGTATATATATCCTGTGTAGAATTCGCCAAGCCCATTTCTGTAGCTAATTATCTACCTGTGAAATAGCGCTTGCTGCATCACGACAATATGCAAGTCCTCAAAAAGCTTGCCTCACTTGTACTAACCTTGATGAAAATGGTATTCATTTGATGGAATATCAACAATTATCACCCGACTTGGCTGCCTGTGACTTCTGGCTCCTTCCCAACATTCAAATCAAAGATTGATCGGAGGCCTTTTTCAAGAATTCAAAACCTAGCCAAAGCTGTACATTCAGATATGAGTCAATCCCTACTTCGGAGTACGTGGAGGATGAGGATGCAATAGACATCAAAAGCTACCTCAAGGAGTGTGACAGTAGTTTTTTAAACTGAATGGCCATTTTCAAATACATGGGCCACGTGACAAAACTTTGTGATCCGCCCTCGTAAATCCTCAATAAACACGTCTAACATTGATGTTAGACGCGTTTATTGAGGATTGAAGACGACGGTCAAATTGTAACTGACCATCAGTGATTAATAATTAATTGCACGTCACAATACACACTGGATGGTTCTAACGCTTGTATTGACGTTCAAATACATGTATGTGAAGGGGTTGAGTATGTCAATGTGAAATAATATGTAGTGATCGTAATCCTTGAAACTTTCTTTCAACATATTTCACACCTTTGATTTTCTTTCCATGAAACTCAAATACTCCATTGAAATTGATAACAATTTGTTTCTCATGCATAAACTATACAATTGGGCCTTCCATTGCAATGGAACAATCCAAATTGGACCCCCCCCCCCCCCCCAAAGTGATATAGTTCTACTATTGCACAAACAAAAGGCATGCAATATTTGTTTATAATGATATCAGACAATCAATTTTCAGCCATGTGATAGCAAACAATATCATATGGCTGGAATCAGGCCTATCATTATACACCTAACACAAAAGTCCCTGATCAGGTGTTTCGATGTTGGCTAAATCAACTTCGATAATCGGTACGACAAATCTGAGAGATACATTAAATGAGCAAATTTCTTTTCGGTAGTTTGGTACCTCATTCATAAAAATCGAGTGTATAGTTTTAAAGTTATGATTGTTTCAATGACCATAACTACCAACAAAATTGTTGCACTACAATTAGGTTTCTATTGGATATCATTGCTTAATAGTGTGTGATTACGCATTGAAAATGTGTGTGTACAGACTCCCTTTCGATATCTATTACCCATTTATCCAGATAACTGACTAGTGCAAAACAAATTGTCGTTAGTCGTGGTCATTGAAACAATCATAACTTCATAACTATCCACTTAATTTTTATGAATGAGGTATCAAATTTCGGAGATGAAATTTGTTCATTAAATGTATATCTCAGAATGTTGATACCGATTATTGATTTTGGATTAGCCAACATCAAAGCACCTGGTCAGGGACTTTTTGTGTTAGGTGTATAACGAATCCTATTACTTGAGAGTCCTAGGCAAATCTGTAAGTGTTTTATAACGCACGCATCAGGAGTTTGTTAACTAACTTTGTTTACGAAGTCGCGGCTCATTCCGCGTGGGTCTATGGAAGCTTAGACGCTAATAGATATAGGGGATTGTCAAATTTCTTACATTGATTATAGATATAACAATCACGAGTTTGTCACCTTAAAGCTGTGAACGTTTTGGATTTTTACAATAACAATTACATCACATCCATAACCTCTATCTTCGTTAAACCACGAATCCTAATAATCAATCGATTATGATTTAATTGGTTTCGAGTTTCGTATTAGTATTAAACGCCATTACAGGTAATTACTCTTACCAATTTTGGACGCACTTGACCTCTCAGTTTTGTTAAGATAACACGAATCACGTAAAACAAATCTGAAACCCTTGTGGTGACGCTGTTAAAACCGTTGCAATCGTAATTAATCTTGTCACCAATTGTTATAAAAATAGACCGATGTCACAACATATCACAGATTATTGATGTCATCTTTTGCCCATAGCAAAACATTGATTCTTAAGTGCATATGAATCATTGTATATACGTGATGCACTTCAATACTTAAGATACCGTTTATTTGTGTCGAAGTTGTGTATAAAAAGTAAGCCAAACTGAGAAGCCATATGAAAAAATATTTATTGAAATTACAAAAGATATACTTATCGAGTTATAATAAATGTCGGAACGAAGGTTTACCATTATTTTAAGTTTTGCTACTCTAGTAATTCATACCGTATTTGACCTATTTCGAGAAAAAACCGCCAATAATTTAAACAACATATGAAGTACCTATAATTGCTGAACAAATGCTCATTATACCGTGACAAGTGTGGGTCATATTCATTCCGGTAAAATAAAGTAGGATATATAGGAAAACCTATGTTTGAGTATTCTAAAAGGGCGTATTATTATTGAAAATCTTATCAGTTAGCACTTGACCGACTTCTGCTTTGATAGTATTACATTTCAAAAAGTGTCATACTAGCCTTATCCTTTACGTTAAGGGCTCTTTTGAGATTTATATTACGGATTGGAAAAGGCAGGTGATACAAAAATAACATATTGGGAAAATGTATTATAATTGTTCATTAACTCGAAATTGAAATTTAATGCGTAGCGCATAGTTTTTTAAATATTCAAATCTAACACCAATAAACTCGAAGGAAATACTTATTATCCAAAGTAACGGTAATATCATCATTTGATCTAACTAAATCAACAAATATACAATGTCTGTGTTAATGTAGTTTGAAAGTGAATGTAAAACATCGATATATGAGAGGGAATGAAACAATATTCATCTGGTTGCTATAAATCAACCCGCCATTCAATATAACGAATAAACAAAGCTAAACAAGACTGACATACTAAAACATTATATAAACGGGTCTCATACCCGACAGCTACGAAATAGACCACATTACTTGTCAAAATATCTTGACTTTTTCCTTCCTCGGAAGTCGGGGTAATGACATTGTCCTGCAGCTATCCTCGTATGAAGCTGTTGTTGATGCAGTTTTAATATTAACGGTCAACATCAGTTTGTAAAGGAGGTGTACATATAACAAAGTACATACTACATAATTACAGCCATCACAATAAGTAACTGACCAGGTAAAAAAATGTGCTGATAACTCTAAGAGTATAACTTCTACATAAACATACGCGTATTAAATTATAAACATTTTGAGAAATTTCTCTTCTTGAATTTGAGATATTACACGCTAAGTATGGCTGATTATTAAGGAAGTTACAATCCCAAATGTACTGTCAAGTCTGATTTTCATTTTCACATTTTCATTTTCAACACGGGGACTCAGACCGGCATATTATTGATTACTGGTAGTGGTAGTGCCAATTCACCCGTCGATGGCCTGGTTGTTGGATAGTCGGCCAGTGGCATTGTTACGGTTGATCAATACGGCACACACGCTTTACCTGTCATACTCTCCCCGTGTTGAAAAAAATGTTAAAATGAAAATCAGACTTGCCCTAACGTTAGGGATCGTAACTTCCTCATTAATCAACCATTCTTAGCGTGTAATATCTCAAGTTCAAGAAGAGAGATTTCTCAACACCTTTATAATTAAATATGTTTATGTAAGAGTTATACTTTTAGAGTTATCAGCATGTTTATTACCTGGTCAGTTACTTATTGTGATGACTGTATATCATGTATCGACATTATGCCAACAGGTAGACTATTATTTAGTGCTCAATGCCGCGAGGCAGAGCGTAATCACAATTCACATCTTGTCGTCTGTATTCTGCGAAAGCATGAAACTCAGAGTTACGACCTCTATTCCAGAAGGTCTATTACTTTGTGATTTTGTTTTACTACATAATTTTCTTACATGAAGAATTCAGCTTAACTCCTTAGGTCCACTTTTAACAGTCAGATCTCAAGGTTGAGCTTTCTCCATCTTAACTCTATTTCATCTGTCACCAAATGAACAGGTGTAAGCTAGTTCACCCTGGGTGAATTAATGAAGTGAAGTAAAGCGAACCTATGTCTATAAGCATGCCTAATTACAATTTCCAAATTCTTTTTTGCATTTATTTTGTGGTACTTATAATGTGATGCACCATTATGAAAAGTGGTATCGACTATAATTTGATTTGGAAATAGCTAAAAGGTGTGCAATGACAACACTCAAGGATGAGACAATTAAAAGGCAAAAGAAACAATACAATAAAATGGTCCCCCATTTTATTGTATTGGTTTTCTTTTTGCCTTTTAATTTAGTTTGTATTTTATTGTATTGTCTGCTTGCCTTACAATTATTGTCCCATCCGTGGATGTTGTCATTGCACACCATATAGCTATTTCAACATTTTACATTATTGATGTATTGCTGTTGAATCTATTTGGATCCATCCTTTTTCTGCCTTTTTAGCTTTTGTGATGGTCTATTTCATCTGATTTATATCTGTATACTAATTGGTGCACCCAAGGTTTAAACATTTCAGTAATGACATTTTATTAGGGGCTATTTTACACAGTAGTCATAGGGATTTATTTAGTGGTATGGATCCAACTATTGTGACATTGGTAAATAGTGTACACTTTCCTGTTCCATCGTAGCCATGCAAATCAATAACTTTCCTCTAAATCGTTATGATGCTTTAATGGATTACGTTTCCCTCAATTTCTGTGAAGTAAAATGGATAAGCAGTGCAAAACTTGTTCGTAAAATTGATTGAAGTACTCCTGTATCTATGTTGTAAACGTGAATAAAGAACTTGGAGTCCAAACAGTTGAGAGAATCTTTTTTGGTGTATTTGAGATTTTATGTGCCTATTTTGAAAACACTTATATCATTACTCTTATAACTGGTAACTGGTTTAATGCATGGAAATTTGAAGTCTCTCATCATTGCCCTATACAGAGTTTAAATGATATTTTGAACTGTTAATAGTTTTGTCAATTCTTCTCTAAATTAAACTAAAATAAGATTATTATTTGTTGTACTCCAAGCATCGAATGATTTCGTGACTTCGGTTTTAAATTACACATTAAAAAAAGAGAAAAGAACCATGTATACGTCCTTTGCAGAGCGTTCAACACACCACAATTAAAATTCTGTTGAAGCAGACGTTTAACTGTTTAACTTTGATTGTAGTGTGGTTTTACCATACCCCGAGTACACTTGCAACCATCAATCAGACTTTTTAGTCAGTATATGACCATGTGGAAAGAGCATGACATACACTATCCACTGCTTGCTACTATAGAGCAGGATACTAAATAAATCGAAAGAGATTTGTATTGTATTCAACTACTGTGGTTTATATAGTGTGTTTCTAAGTGGACCCTATATTATTGGTTTCGACTTTTAGCATCTCGATGCCGTCGGTTTACAATGATTTGAATAACAAATGACTGGCATTCGCCTTTTTACGCTTAATTCAAAAATCCGCATTTCAATGGTATTATTACAAAATTGATATTAAAGCATGAAATACTAAATATAGGGAGTTCAGAAACATAACCTGTCGACGACAATCACAACTACAGAAGTCTTCATTAAACCTTTACCCAAACCATAATCATAACCCATAACCCAACCTAAACCCTAACCCTAACCATCACACTGAACTGACGTTAACCAAACCATTAACCATTAACCATTACCCTAACCAGGCGACCATAAGCGTAACGTAGCCATAACCTTAATCCCAATCCACCTCTAATTTTTACATTGAATTTGAATCACAACTCAAAGTAGACTTATAACCTGGACTTTTATTTCAGTTCTACTGTTGTAGTCAATGAACAGTGCTATGTCTAACAGAGATTCGGCAATAAAACACTATTTTTATCTAGTTATTAAAAACTGATGAGGTCATTCCTTAAATGCATACAGATTCGGAGATGCAGTGGCCACATCTTATTAAATACAAATTTAAATTCATGTCTTTAATTAAGACACAGATTATAATACACTAATTATTGGTCATTTTAGAAACTGTTATACCGTGTTAGATAAGAAACACGTTTCCCCAATAATATTCAAACGTGAATAGTATTTCAATAACAATTACGCTATCATACCCACGTGTCAATATCCATAGCGATAGCCAGGTGTTTAAGGCGTGTGAACAACCTCGTGTTATTGATTTTCCGTCTATATCTATGCTTAAAGGTTTCAGGATAAATCACTAGTAGATTAAACGCCAAACTCTGTTAATGATATTTTCCTCGCTGACGTGACATGTCCATTTCTATGCTAAACGGTTTAAGGGATAATTTACTGCTTGAGTAAACTCTCAGTATTGTTAGATTTTCTGTGATGACGTCTCTTAAGGCCCTGTCACACTATTGCGTATAGAGCTAACGTGTGCCCGACGTTTTGGAAATTTGAGTGTACGTTCGAATAAGTTGTCATTCGTTCGTGACATATTTGGCTTATGCTGTATTCGTTAGCGATTTGCTAGGGGTTCGCAGAGGTACGCTGGGGTTTAAAAAACTGTTTGAGCATGTTAAAATTTCTATTTTAACACTAAAAAGGTCCAGAAAAGGTTTCTGAAGCCATCTTGTTCCAAATGAATAACAAAGTAGTATGAAAATAATTGGCGCGGAACGCTCAAAAATTTGCTATATGTAAAAATAAAGGTTTAGAAAAACGTTCTTGAAGCCATCTCGTTAAACTTGAATAATAAATAATCAGTGAAACTAATACGCGCGTAGCGCGCAAAAAATGTCTATTTTAACACAAAAAAGTTTCAGAAAACGTTTATGAAGCCATCTTGTTGAAATTGATTAACACAAAATAAAAAATAATTCCCGCGGAGCGCGAAAAAATTGGCTATTGTAAAAATAAAAGTTTAGAAAAACTTTTCTGAAGCTATCTTGTTAAACTTGAATAATAAATAATCAATGAAACTAATACGCGCGTAGCGCGCAAAAAAAAATTTAACAATAAAAAGGTCCAGAAAACGTTTGTGAAGCCATCTTGTTCAAATTGAATAACAAAATATTTTTAAAAAAAATGGCTATTGTAAAAAGAAAGGTTAAAAAAACCGTTCCTGAAACTATCTTGTTAAGCTTGAATAATAAAACATTGGTTATTTTTACACTGAAATGGTCCTGAAAACGTTCCTGAAGCAATCTTGTTTAACATGTTTAAGCTTGAATAGTAAAAAAATGAAACCAATTGGCTCAAAACGAGCAATAATGTCTAGTTCACTAATTAAAATGGTCCAGAAAACATGCTATTTTAACACTAAAAAGCTCCAGAAAAACGTTATTATATCTATACCCTTTTTACAATGTCAATGCCCCCCGGCTCCTCCTCCCCCTCCCTTCCTCCTCTCCCATCCCCCTCCTCTCCCCTCCCCTCCCCTCCCCCTCTTTTTTTTTACCCTCTGGGGACCCGGGGGGCTTGAGCCCCCAAAGCCCCCCCCCTCTGGGCACGCGCCTGCCAATGCAACTAATACACATCATACTTTCGGGGTGCCAAATATATTTGCAATCTTTGATCTGATTTGGTCAGCCCACCCATCTGTATTCATGTATATTTATATACATATATGTATGTTGAATTAATACTGAAACTAAAATTGAAACTGAAACTGAAACTGAAACTGAAACTAAAACTGAAACTGAAACTGAAACTGAAACTGAAACTTCGGCTTACCTATCAATTACATGGAATGTTTGTTCGTGTATTGATCAATCCTAAACCTATACCGAACAACAAAAACTCTTTCACCACATTTTAACCAACCACAACATCATATGAAAATCCATACCACATCATATTACACATACTTCGCTTTTTTTCTTGCGCACCACATCTCATTCATAGCTATAACAGAGATAAACACCCTTATTCAACTCAAATCTACACCTGAAGGAAGGAAGTAATACAAAACTAATCACAAATTGTACCGTTTATTGGGCAATATGTATTGACTTTGTTTTAACAGGTTTTATACTAAGACATTGTATTTGTAACAGTTTGTTCTATACTTGACCTGCAAAAGGTCGGCCCTAATTTGACGGAAAACTGCACTTCCTATAGAATAATCCCTATAGTGTTACAGATAATTTAAAGTTGATCTACTTATTATCGTAACCCGATCAAATAATGCATGTATATAACTTCGAAATATCTGCTATACTAATTAACCATTAAAGGACGTGTACAAGTGTGTTGGAGTTGACGGTTCCCAACAAACAAAAAATCTTGATTATCGTAGTCGTTCATTTACCGGCCTCTTATGTCAGTTTAGCAATATGAGAATTCTCTTAGGATATTTGCTTTCTTTGATGGCATATTTAACTGGTATTTTACGTACGATAAGCGCATCCGGTTATTTAACATACATTTAAACAGGTATAACAATATTTGTATTTAATGTCTGATGCCGTAGCATCTGCGTCTATGTCTAAAACCATTGCTTCTATTGGTGAAATTGGGTTAATTGAATGCATTGAAGCACAAGCGGTTTATTGAGCGTTCAAAATTAAAGGGGATTGCATACTTTCAGTAACCGGTAAGTAGTGGCGCGATTTGTAGTAGCTTGAGTTAGGTAGTAAACACAAATCGCTTCCAGCTATTGACAGCTTCGAACGACCAGTCACTCTCAAGTTGGATTGAAATCATTTGCAGAGATATATCGTACGTAGGTTGTGGACAGGAGATCTATGGAGACTGGTCTCGAGTTTCGACAAGTCGCTACCGGATGATTTACAACTGAAATGGAATCGCTTGGAATTACCAATATATAAAGTAAATTCAATCCAAAGAAAAATCGTTAAGCGATGCTTGTATGTGATACCCTGCCCAGGTGACTGAACGCTAACCATATCGAGGCAATATCCCGTATGATGTGAGTTAAAAAGAATTAGGCAAGCTTCCCTGCAGTCGTTCGTTCCTAGCACGTTTGCGTTCAAGCTATATTGTTGACAACAAAACCGATGTTTATTTTGTTAATCTCCCCCTCACTCAAGTTATTCTATTTGTAACTGAGATGTATCTGAATCTATGTCAAAAGACATGGATGAGTTATAAAATTAACCGGGATACCGGATTGTTTAGGTTATGGGACAGGCACAGTTTGTATCCATTGCGCTGTCATAAACATGATTGATGTTTCGGCTAACATGTGTAATGTGTGTACTTACTTGAGTACACCTTGTTTGTGTCATATGAACATCCGCAGAACATCCGCAGATAACATATTCTTGTCATCTGCTATTACGGTTCTATGTCTGATTGATACTAATGTTGTGATGTCAATTGATGGTTTGTTTCGTAAGTCGTGTAAATTATGATATTTTTCGTTACCTTTTCAAGTTCTCAATCGTGTGGTTGTCTAGTACGACATTAAGCACACGCTTTACACAAACCGGTTCACTTAAAATCTAGCTCAAATGCAAGGTAGCGCCGGTTAAGGAAAATGCGTTTTGTCTTCGAATTGATGTACGATCTCCGTGACTTGCTCACTCCATACATATATTTCTGTCCTATATTTAGGGATTGAAGGATATAAAAATCAAGGTCCGATGGGAGCACTGACATCTTAAGGATATTTTATCCCACTTGGTCTACCTCGTCAAAAAGAGACTATACACATACCCTGGTAATGATTGTATTGGCGTTATACAACTTGCGTATGTTTCTATCTAACAGTATAATTATATCTACTGCTGTCATTATTTCCTTTCTGGTATTTAGATATGACAATACAAACCTTTATCATGTTTATACTTACAATTTAATTGTTTTCTTAAAGTTACACATGTAGGTAGAACTCAATTGATTAGTTGTTACAGTCAATATACCATTGTAAAAGTATTTCATTACAAACTACTCTTCTTTGTTATTGATGATCATGGTATAACTATATTATACACAATGATAAACGGATCATGTAAATAACGACCAATTTCGTTAATACAAAGCATACAATTAAGTTAAGGCTACTTAAAAAAATGCTTCACGTAGCCCCCTCCTCACTTTCTGGGATATGGTCGACTTATTTTTTCTTTTCCAAAAATTATTTAGTTTGTTATACTGAATTGGTAATTGTTGAAAGCCCTAATTATATACTAATCAACTAACAGTTACTTTCAAGTGTTTTGTAGAACTCTAGGGGTCTAACCCTCATAAACTTACACATATATACACTAAAGCATCGCCGTTTTCAAAATGCTGCTGAAAGATGCTGGCAAAATGAATTTTTCATGGAAACAGCCATATTTACGAGTCAATTTAGTACAAAAAAATAATAAAAACCGCCTTCCCTTTCCACTTTTTGAAGGCCCGTGCTACCAGAATCTAATAATTAATTTTAAGTTGCCTTAATAAGACACTCTACTGAACTAGTTTTGGTGGTAATTGACACTACATAACACGTGACAACAATGTAACAAAAATTAATCATTTGCATTTTAACATTATATTTAGGATTTTCAATCATGAAAATTATGTTTCTACTCAATATCTCGTATATATATTACCAATCAACATTATGTGTCCAATTAAGTTAATTATGTTGCCATAAAGATAATATGTTTTTCAATGCGTAGATATATGACTATGTTTGATAATTATAATAACCGTAAAATGGAGATACTTTGACCCACTTTGTTTATATTTTTATTTTTATACGTGGCATGGAAGATACTTTTTTGTTGATAAACTAGACTAGTTGATAGTATATAACTTGCCTCATACAGGATTTTTTTTTGATTTGAACATTTTTTCTAGGTAGTTTTCCCCCAATCTTTGAGAGGGCCAAAGTTATCCCACGGGGCCAAAAGTTACCCCATATGGGGGTAACTTTGGCCCACATGCGAAAAACATGTTCAAACCTAATTGGATGATAAGATATTTCAACCTTTGTTACGGTTTCTTACAATTCATTGAAGTGGTTTTTGAATATTTTAAAGAACCCAATATTTCTATGAAAATTTTACAGATTAGGATGTAATAAAATACTAAAAACACTCAAAAAATAAACACATTGTAAACTAAAGGTAAACCTTCCAAATTAAAAGATAAATCATTTTATTTGTAGTGAGATTGCTTGTTTTGAATTTGTACAAGCATTAGCAAATTGAATTGGAATCACTGACCTTCCGGGTTTTTCCGGGGACTATAAGTCAAACAGTAATTCTAAGTTGACGGGTAAATATGTACACATATCATTTTCCATCGAAGTTTGATTCGAATTTCCAATAGTCGGGCAATTATATTATAATGATATTTTCATCGGTAAAAAAATTGTATTTTCGCCAAACATTCTTGGATCAACCATTTAATAATGGAATTCCTTTTGGAACCAAGAAAGACATTATATAAAACCATATTTATCATTCCGATTTCAGAAACCTGGTAAAATATGCTCATTCTTTATGCTGTGAAAGTTCCGTGTGATATGTATCACTGTTTTTTCTTCTTTGAATGAACATTCTTGTAGTATGGTTTCAGGAAAGCCTTTGTTTTCCAAATGAATGCACCGAATCAATCAAACACTTGGCCTAAATATTGACAAACGATTAACACTTTCCACGCGGCTATTAGTTTTACCATATGCAAAACAGATTTTTCAGAATCCTTTCACAACTTTCAAGGTCTACCTCAAGGATTACTGAACCAATACTAGGCATGTTTGTACTTATTGTAATGCATTTCTCATGGTGATTCCAAATATGGTGATGAAATTCAATAATTTTGACATTTTTGAAACATTTTGTGAAATTTTGGAATGTCGCCTGCAACCGCCTGCCGCATGGAAAGGATTAACCTTTATCGGAAACACAATTATACAATATATTTTAATTTGGGAACAATAGAACATGCAGGCCTGTCGAATCATTTATTAATTTGATTGATACACATGTACGTGAGGATACAGGTAATTGCTATAATTTTCAAAATAATTATGATAATTAGTAACATTAGAGTAATAAAATATTCATGGTACCAGCCGCTGACTGATCAATCATTATTCGATACTAATTTTTAACCGGGAGCTTTTGTATTCTTGTCATTCTGATTATTATATATTTTGAAATTAAGATACATGTTTGTCGAAAATATATCTTAATATAATTCTATATAGATATAATGTTCGGCGAATGTGTATAATGTTCGTTATTCTATATTTTATTCAAAATATTGTTTTAAAATATATTGAGTGTCTTGAATGATATTGTAAGCGTTACACAACTATTTCAGCTGCGAATGTGTATAATGTTTGTTGTTCTATATTTTGTTCAAATATTGCAACAATGGTAACCGAAGATTGATTAATACGTGTTGCGATTCTTATTTTCTCTCCCTTTTTATGTTCTAATGCAATTTATATTGTAAAACCGACTTTTGTTAATTTTCGGTTCTTTTATACAACACCAAAACGAAATATATCGAGTGACAAACCTCCAGTTTTCAATTCTAACAAAATTGAAAGTACACGTCATACATACCTACATAGTATTTAACAAGAATATTTTCGTATAAATCGCGGCGTTTGTTGAAATAAGAACAGAAAGTAAAATCATGGGCAATAAGTTAAGTGTAGGGATCACAGCAGAGTATAATGCTGATAAGGACGTAATTTTCTAACATAAAACAGTCATTACAGGAGAGGTTCATCAGCAGTGGATTTTTTTGTACGTTGAACAATTATAAGATAGTGATCAGACTCCATTTCCGCTATTTAAGCGGCAGTTAGTGAAGTTCTTTGAGCCATGTGTGAATGCCGGGGTGAATGCCGAGTCCAAGAGTCAAGTTAACACTTTTCACGCGGTAGCCGTCTGCAGACGACATTCCAAAATGTCACCAAATGATTCAAAAATGTCAAACTAATTAAGTTTCATCACCATATTTGGAATCACAATGAGAAATGCATTACAATAAGTACAAACATTCTTAGTATTGGTTCAGTAATTCTTGAGATAGGCTTTGAAAGTTGGGAAAGGTTTATGAAAAATCTGGTTTGTGTATGGTAAAACCAATAGCCGCGTGGAAAGTGTCAAGCATCTTCATGTCGATGATGCAATAGCTGAAGTCGTAGTAATGAAGAGCTTAACTTTTTGAATTTCATTCCATTCGGCGTAGGCGTTTATTTTCCTCAACAAACAAGCGGCGGATATGACGAAACGGCATGTTGTACCTTGTATAGTGTATACATACATGTAGTAGGCGTAATTGTATTTTTACTCGTGGAAACCGAACGTGTATTTATAAAAGCATCTAATACTGGCGCAATTTACCATAATGGTATGCTTACGTGTTAGGTCAAAGGCATTTGGATGATATAACGATCATGCTTTTGAACTTTTTCGGAATTAGCTAATGGAGTAATTCATATCTGCTAATTACAGTCACGCTAAAAATTGACTGTAATATATTTGTTGATGTTAATAGAGCGTCTGTCATGTTGGTATAAGACACACCGCCTACGTAACAGGTGAATGAGACATGTGTGATATAACTAGCTCCAGCCTGTGACACATTGTATACGGCAACTCGTAAGGATTTATTTAACAATTAGATCACGCTTGACAATTCCTCTATCACTCTATCATATATACCACTTGCAGTTTAAAAATACAGCTTTAAATCCATGTCTTTGGGTTGACAAGATCGTTATAAACTTCCATTTTCACGCATTCTTTGCAGTTCGGAAAGGTTTCTGAAAAATCTGTATTGTATATGGTAAAACCAAAAAAGGCCGCGTGGAAATCGTTATGCTTCGTCGCATCACAGTTGATCCGTGGTTGCCTTTTGTTATCAGTTATTCTTATATAGTGGGTGTGGTTTGGGATGTCAGCAGGAAATTTGATTGGTTTTTGGCAGATTTTCAGCCGACACGCCCAAACATTATGAGACAATGGTGTATAGTTTGGGGCGGGGTTTAATTCATTCGAAAAATAATACCTTCAGCGCGTATGATCAACGCGTCATCGCGTAATCGGGCCCTTCACATAGTCTTTGGCGTATGGCGTTGTGCGTACAACGCAGCGATGACGGGTGCGTGTGGGTGCTACAGAACGCGATAAATTCGAATCAGGAAGTTGGTAAACAGCTCGCTGGATTCACCGAAATTATAAAGGGGGACATTTGTTGTTGTTTGATTAAAATAAATCTAACAAACTGCGTTATTTGATAATAAAAGATCAAAATAACCAATAAACTAAATAAAAATGAGAATAAAATATAGTTCTTAACTATTTTGCTAGACGATAGTCATATGTATAGGCTGTACCATCTTTGTGTCGTCGTGTATGACCGCCTGTAATTCAATAATCCACAGGACTAAATTCAGGATAAAAACAATAATTATGTTAATGAGACTGCCTGCAGATTTGCCTCATTTTGCATTGTTCTTAAAAGACCCTTGATGTCAAATTCAGGCGCCTTTCATTACAATATGAGAATATTAAAAAAAAAAAAGCTTCTTTATTTAGAAACTGTATCGTAATTTACCAACATAAATTCATACATTTTTAGTAGTTTACCTCAGAAATGTGGAACCCCCCTCCCCCTGTATTTATGGTGCACCTCAATGTTGAATCATAGTTGAATGGAACAATTTATGCCAAAACAATCGGGCCCAAATCGCCCCCCCCCCCCCCCCCCCCCCCACCCCACCTGTAACGGAGGCATAGTACGCCAGTTCATCTTCACAGCGTGACGTAACTGCAAGAATGTAAAACCCCGTAAACACCATTAATAACTCATAATGCTGTCATAAAGGGTCATTAGAGGCGGTATATTTCACCTGTATGTGAGAAGCGTCTGCATAGACACGGCCTTAAGGCCATAGACCATAGACAGACTCAATATGGACACCTGTTGGTCAATGGTATAAGAAACATGCTGCTTACAGCAAAATGACTGATAGTATGGACGAGGTTATAAATAAATAAATATAAAGGGGGTTCACTGGCATGATGACAATTTTGTTTACCGAAAACTATACCGATTCATACGTTAACATGGTTAAGGTAGTTAACTTTGTTCAAATAGCTTGAGTAGTAATTGATCAGTATATAACATAATTGGGTCGTATTCTCGTACTAAACACGGTTTTAGCTTAGAACCCGGTTAAACGCGAGGTTAAAGTTAGACACTTTTCAGTGAGTAAGACGCGTGTTTAAAGGGGCATTAAGAGATGCGGTGGAGGCAGCAATTACAAAAATATATGATAAAAACTGGGATTTGTATATTTTTACAATTGTATTACATGTATGAACTTACACCTAAAAGGATTAAGAAAAATCAGCCCTCTTTGTACAACAAAACGTCGATTCAAAAATGCTAATCGGGCCCGATCAGCATTTTACGTCGGACAGTATCCCCTGCAGTACGCGTGATACATAACACGAACCATATTTGCATAGAGGGCGTTTTTCAATGAATAGCGATGGTATTGTTTTACTCAAGTTTTGCTGTGTTTTTGTTAGTAGAAACAACAATAATGGCAATTTTTTATGTTCATCTTGAATTCTGAAGTACATTTTTAAACATTAAAAATTGTCAACACCACTTAATGTCCCTTTAAGTTAAACAAATGTTCGTTAATTGCGTTTTGTTAAACGATGTATTTAAAGTCAAACTTACACGCGTGTTTAGCTTAAAACCGCGTTTAAATACGTACGTAGAATACGGCCCATTGTGTTTATATATGGCCATGTGTTTTGAACTCACCACCCAAAAAGGGTGGTGGCGTTGCATTTTTGGTGACGAATCATCCATCTCTCTCTATTAACTCAACAACTAAATGTGGTAGAGCTATGGTTGAGGTGTCATGTGAAAGCCTATTTATTTAGCTACATTGTGTGAATAAATCAGGTATTTCTATAAATGTTTGGCTGAGATATGATTGATTATGTTGTGAAAGTCAGGGGTGGTGGCGGTGGCGGTGGCGGCGGTGGCGGTGGCGTTGTGTACAATCTCTATGGGGAATATAGAAAATGTTCCCAATTCTTCGTTCAAATTACAATAACTTCTCTTCTCTGTATGGTACAAACATGATTTTGCTCTCATTTTATAGATTGTTTTATATTCTATAAGTTTCTGTTTCAACAAATGTGTCAACTGTTACGTAACAATTGTAATCACGAATCGATTGCATTGTTCTTGGCTTTTCCCCTATTCACTACACAGTGAACTTGCCCTAATTCAGCGGTTTTACATACATGACTATAACAAATGAAATATTTAACCGATGATAGCAAAATTATACATTTTTGGAAAGCTCTCAAATAGGGGAATTCAAAAATGCCGTTTAAATCAGGAAAGGGTGTATACCCAAAGAAATATACTTGTAAACTCTAATAAATATGAAATTTAAACGTTTGTGCTCATTTACTTCTCGATATAGTGTATTTCAACATGTTTACCATTGACAACTATTATGTTCTGATGGGTAATTGCATGAGGAACCTAAATATGCACAGTAAAATTATGATTGGGATTGGTATAAAAATATTATTCAGCTTAAATCAAAATATGAAAAAAAATCAATATTTTTTGAACATTCCTAATCACAACATGTTACCATTAGGTCTTATCTAAATTCCAATAGCATATTTGGATTCCTTGTGAAATTACCGTTCAGAAAATATATACTTTTTATGGGTAGAACAAATAGTTATTGCGATATGCTAATTCGAATCTCAGATGGTGTAAAATGTAAAAATCTGGACATGCAACGGTAAGGGTGGCGAGTTCAAAACACACGGCCATATGTTACAATAATTAATTGCCTTCTACACATTTGCCGATACGCACAAAGTCTTCAACCATTTGAAGATTGGGTTCATGTTATTAATTTTAGTAGATTATATTGTTTCCTTTAACGATAATATTTGTATGTGTAAAATGTAAAATTGTTGTAATTCAGCTACTTTGTATTTGCAGCAAGAACAGTTTTTAATAAACCTTTTATGAATGAATGAATGCATGAATGAACTGATGTCGTTTCAACGTTGTACCAACTATGTCAGGCACTTTTAGCGTTGGTACAGTACAACGTCTATACAACGTCATTTCCCCCTCTGTGACGACCGCTGTAGCAGAGTGATGTAGAATTAATGCCCATATCATGGGTTGCGACTCATTTAATATTTCTCTCACGGGGATTTATGCATTATAAATATGATAAATATTCAATGCACATGTGAAAGGAATTGTGATGTAATGATACTTTATCGTTTAAGTACTAAACTCTCACGTTGTGCACATTATCATCGGTGATAAATTAACTTTGTCAAACCGCTAAATTAGAGGCCATGGTCTCGCATATAAAGCATGTCCCAAAAACCTTGGTCCAAAAACTTGAGAGCTTATAACTTGAAAAGTATATCTAATAATACAGAAGCAAATATATCTAACCTTAATTGGTGAAATTGTGAGACCAATCTGGTGTCAACTTTTTGAAATAATAAAGCTTTGAATAGAGCGTGGTCAGAACCCTTTTTTTCTTCAAATTATAAAAAATTGATTAACAATAATCAATTCAGGTAAGATATATTTACTTCTACAGGGTGTCCCAAAAGTCTATGCACGGCTTTGAAGCTTTGTATTTCACAAAATATAAGACGTATTGAAAATATGAATACATATTTAGAAAGAGGAGATGTGGGAAATAATTTTGATACCAAACATTGGAGTAACATTTGTTTGTAATGCCACCCTAGAAGTAAAATATCTATTTCTGCAAAAATGTAATTTTATACTTCGGAGGAATAAAGTTCATTGTTTCAGCGTAGAACCATTCAATATGTAATCGCTTATCTATGCTGTAAACCATCTTGAATGAAGACTTTGGCTGTGCAATGTTGTCTACTACGCCTATTTATGTTGTGACAGGCAGTGCATCATTTTGATAATTTATATTTATATTAATATATATATTTATTCAAAAATGGAAATACACGGTAAGGCGAGAAAAAAACCCTCTGTTCTACTGGCCCAATCAACTCTTTTTCGAATTTCCCCGTGTTTTTTTTTTAGAAAATTGTTTGATTGTTGTTGGTTTATTTTGAAATATGTGAAATGTTGTGAAAAAAATGAAAATTGTTGAAAAATCACCACAATTTCCCGCCTAATGCTGTATTTCACTTAATGCATGACTAATGGACCTTACATGTCCGAATAAGTAGAAGCAACCCTTTTATGATCCTTGACTATCCATTATGGATTCACAGTTGGTATAAAAACGTGTTTGGCTCAAACTATCCAACCAATTTAACTTCTTAAATTACAAGGAAATATCTATCAATACCCATATCCGGATCATCATGATTATCACGGTAAACAATTGATTGCTGTTAATCATATTTAATCATACGACGACATATCCATCCATTCGATATTTTCAAATTACTCCAAGCTAACAGGAACATTCTATAATACGATATCTAATTTGCAAAGGTTTACGTCATAATATATTATTGAGCTTATGATACAACACGTTGACGCTATAATGGCGTTAGTTTATTTTATCTTAACCTTACCTAATGGACCTCTACATTTGTAAATCAATTATTGAAGATATTCTTGTAACCGAAAGAGTGAATTCTAGTCAAGTTTATATATTAATCATACTATTTTTACCCGTAGCACTCGCATGCCGATCATTTTATTATTGATTTATGTATTCTTAATACCAGTAAGGGGCCATATCCAAACTCTCAAGTGATTTTATAGCGTTTTTATACCGATTTTACCCCGGTATTAAAACGGCATTTTTTCTATTGTTAAAAGCATCGGAAAAAGATCGGTGATTAACTAGAGCACTGGTCAGCTTAATAACACAACCTTCCTCGCGTTTTCATCTGTCTGCTTCACTAATTGAGCCATCGAGAGTACTACAATAGTTCTATTGTTAACGCCAGATAAGTAGAGAGGGGGAGAGAGGCGGCTCTAGTTAATCACCGATCTTTTTCCGATGCTTTTAACAATAGAAAAAATACCGTTTTAATACCGGGGTAAAATCGGTATAAAAACGCTATAAAATCACTTGAGAGTTTGGATATGGCCCCTAAGAACAATACCTGTCGCTACAACAGTTACCATTTCTTTCGTTCAAGTAGGTGGTATGTCCGGGCGGTATGATGACGGAGATGAGGTCGATAGTTAAAAGTAGACTCAAAACAACTTGGGCCGATTGTTTACACAAAACTTACAACATTAAAGGTATATTATGTGACCTTTTCCAGGGAACGCCCTCAATCCTCGAAAAAAAATTGAAAGCAGATTTTCTTGCAGATTTACATTTCTGATCATAAATCGTACATACATTCGTATACAGGACGATACGATTCTTAATTACTTCAAAATCATGGTTTTAGAGTGAAAATAAACTGTCGGTGTCTGCGCCGACAACTTATTTTTACTCTAAATTCACTCTTAAACCATGCTTTTGAGGTAATAAGGAATCGGATCGCTCTGTAACTTGGAATATATTCATGATTTATGATCAGAAATGTATATCTGCAATAAAATCTGCTTCCAATTTTTTTTCGAGGATTGAGGGCGTTCCCTGAAAAAGATCACATAATATATCTTTAATGGCAAACTAGAATGAATGATCTGTTGAGGAGTGGATAATGTTGCATTTCAAACGATTCAGTATTTAAACATAATCAAACAATAAGTAATTATTTGTAAAACTTTATAAAAACACACCATACTTTGCTTTTCCTCTCTTATCTCACAAGCCCTGCATGCGGATACGAAGCCAATCATTTCAAACAATTGGTTTGGCTCTGATTGGTTGCCTTGAGAATACAATGGTTACGGCGGGATGATGGTTAATAATAACACTGAAGATGGTTATTTCTATTCCATTTTGGTATTCTCATTTGGTAGAAAAGTCATGAAAGTAAGGGTATCTTGAGACGTCGTTACGCCACCAGAGTCCCCATACAGAAAATACTTTCGATGATAATGTAAACGTAAATCAAAACAAAATGACGATATCAGTATGCGTATTCCAGTAGGTTATGATCATAAACTGCTCACAAAAAGTATCGAAACACTTAGAAATGATCCAATATATAACGGCTCGAAAGGGTATGCATTAATCGAAGCAAATAACCAAGTGCATAATTTTATTCTGCGTATTTTGACACCTCGATCGTTGAGATAAGATGTTGCGGAGCGGAGTTATTGTCATTTCAATGATCGTGGGTCCAGTTTCAAAAGTGACACTCATCCCTATTGAAAATCACGAATCTGATCATTTTAAACAGTAATGCAAACCTCTTTCTATAGGATGATTGTCACTTTAGAAAATGGACCCACGACCATTGAAATGACAATAACTCCGCTTCGCAACATCGTATCTCATCGATCGAGGTGTCAAAATACGCAGAACAAAATTATGCACTTGGTTCGATTAATGCATACTCTTTCGAGCTGTTATATATTGGATCATTTCTAAGTGTTTCGATACTTTTTGTGAGCAGTTTATATTGCAGACGGACACAGACACGATGCTATACATAAAACACGATAAAAGATCACAACAACCCCTTTATTGGTAGTATATAATGGAAACATTTAATAAACCATAGTATCCGCCTTGAAACTCGGCAAAATACCGATACCAGCAGGATCAATGTAACGAGTGAATCAAAACACGTTGTGGACGATTTTAAACGACCATTTGATCTTGATGAGTTCATTGAACCATGGAATTTCTATTGTTTGTATAAAGCGTTGTTAATCTAGTTTATCCTCCCCCCAAAATGAATGTAATCGACTGAAAAATAAGCAAACTGCGACACGTTTTGGGTCCTGGTCCTGGGATTTACACAGTTAAGACATGAATATTACTGTAGATTCCACGCCAGTAAATAATTTCAGTCCTTGTAGAGACGACAATCAAAAGTTTTTTCTTAGCTTTCATCCTGTGGCCCATTGATTATAGAATTAATCAGAAATGGTACTTATTGCTCCCAAATGATTAAAGTTGTAGTTTAATCCTGATTTTAGGACTACTACCTAATACCACAGTGGAAAAAGACATATT
The DNA here is from genome assembly GCA_035610835.1 of Ophiura sarsii. NCBI lineage: Eukaryota > Metazoa > Echinodermata > Ophiuroidea > Amphilepidida > Ophiuridae > Ophiura > Ophiura sarsii. The sequence goes on along the minus strand of CM069451.1, from coordinate 35,358,831 downwards.
TTCAATGCATTTTGTAGGTTTTTTGGATGTATTTTGATTGTAAATGATCTGGCAACATTTCTCAACTTTTTCTGATAAATGAGGGCGCTACATCAATTGTCCAACTTTGGGGTCTTGTTTCTCAGAACTTTCGGGGATACCATATATATTTGTTTTGATTAAATGATCAAATATATCATGAAATTTAAGGAAAATGTCAAATTGAAAATTCCAGTCGCTTTATAAGCGAGAAAATGGGCTTTTTGTAACTACCATTTTACATGTAAACGCATAGGAAAACCATTTGGTGGTGTGAATTCTGTAGCATGATGATAGGAGCACCGTTGCGGCGCAGGGATATCACTTCGGCTCTGACACGTTCCCCACTTCTTGAAGGTTGACTCAGCATCACCAGTCACTGATGCAGGTATTCAGATTCGTCTTTTCATTTGACACTTTGGTATCAGAAGATTAACTGCTTATCCCAGAGTTAAAGAATTAATATTTCATGAATATTTTATGTGATTATAATGACCATTTTAGCAAAACCAATTTACTGGGTGTAAATTCCATTGGAATGGCGTAAAACGCAGTCAGCTTTACAAAACTTATCACAGTTTGTTTATTTATCAGCCGATTTCTTTCATATTTTGGGAGGATAAACTAGATTAATAACGAATTATACAGATGAATATTCCATGGTTCAATGAACGCATCAATGTCAAATGGCCGTTTCAAATCGTGCACAATGTTTTTTGATTCACCCTGTCGTATTATATAAAAACCTTTTTCAAATCATAGGCCTATATCCTTCCATTTCATAAAAAAACTTTACTTCTAGATTCCTCAATAATTGCCAGGTTTGATTCATTTTGATACGCTGCACTGTATTAAAAGGACGAGGGATATTATTGAAAAATATGTACTAAGATACTGATCTGTGTCTAACGTAATTTCCATTTCCAAATAATGTTGAGAACTGCCAGACTCAATGAACTTAAAGGCATATTATGTGATTTTTTTCCAGGGGCGCCCTCTATTCATGATTATTTTTAGAAAGTAAATTTTCTTGCAGATTTACATTTCTGATCATAAATCATAAATATATTCCGAGTTACAGAGTGATACGATTCCTAATTACTTCAAAATCCTGGTTTTAGAGTGAATTTAGAGTGAAAAAAAAGTTGTCGCGCATACCTGACAGTTTATTTCCACTCTTTAAACCATGATTTTAAAGTAATTGGGAATCAAATCGCTCTGTAACTCAGAATATATTCTTGATTTATGATCAGTAATGTAAATCTGCAAGAAAAACTACTTTCTAAAAAAAAATCATGATTAGAGGGCACCTCTGGAAAATATCACATAATATGCCTTTAACTGTTAGAACCTCCCAATTTGGCATGCAGTACACTGGACTATAGGTCATGGCTTCGATCGGGGGGGGGGGGGGGTGCAGATTTCAACTGGAATAGCCCATCCATCTGCCTTTAATATGGTGCAGTAGTTCATCAAGGTTGATGTTATCAAAACCGCCAAAAGGTCCAGATAGCAATACAAGATAACTGACTTCATGTTGATCGTTTGGCTCAGATATTTTGAACAGACAACAAGGCAGTTTCCGTATCATTGTGCAGACGTAAATAGACATTGTCTATTGTTGGGATATGGAGGGAGCAATAACTCTTCAGCAAACTTCTGCTCATTTGCTTCTATCCCAAAGATCATTATTTGAGAAATGTGAGCGAAAACGTTTACAACATACTATTTCCGGCATGAATTTAATGCAAAAATCGACATGAATTGAGTAATTTTTACAATGTTTGCAGCTGTTATATACAGGAAATATCATTATTAACGCACCTCACTGAAAGCCAAACTGGAGTCAAGTGACTCTTGAAATGGAGTAAATCGGCCATGACTCTCCAAAGGAGTCATCCTGACTCTTCAAAGGAGTCATCTTGACTCTCCAAAGGAGTCGTCCTGACTCCCTAAAGGAGTCATCCTAGCCGTCGGAAAGAGTCATCGGCCATGACTCTCCAAAGGAGTCATCCTGACTCTTCAAAGGAGTCATCTTGACTCTCCAAAGGAGTCGTCCTGACTCCCTAAAGGAGTCTTCCTAGCCGTCGGAAAGAGTCATCGGCCATGACTCTCCAAAGGAGTCATCCTGACTCTTCAAAGGAGTCATCCTGATTCTCCAAAGGAGTCATCCTGACTCTCCAAAGGAGTCATCCTAGCCGTCGGAAAGAGTCATCGCCCATGACTCTCCAAAGGAGTCATCCTGACTCTCTGGAGCTAATTTGCATATTTTACTTGGTCTTATATTAGACGAGTAAAATGCACAAATCGCTCATTAGCATAATTGCAATGGTACAAAAATTAGCACCGATGCTCGTGTATACCATTTCAATTATGCTAATGAGCTAATTTGCACATTTTATTTATTTAAACCTATTAATTTATTTCAATTAAGTCGATGCCTTAATTTAACACCGTTGAATGTATATTGATATATGCATATTTCTCACTGGTTAAGGAAGGGGAGTGATTGCTCACTAAGTAAATGCAAATACATTGAGCAAGAACATAAACATCAAAGAACCAATTACCTTAAAGCCCCCCCCCCCCCCCCCCCACCTCCAGTTCTCAGTGTCTTATTCCTACCTGGAGTCACTCTATTTAGCCAGTTGGAGTCATTATTACTCTTGAAAGGGAGTCCAGCCTACATATGACTCTATGTCAATATTGACTCCATTTGAAGAGTCACAAGACTCCCTTGAAGAGTCATGCATCATGACTCTCCAAAGGAGTCAGTAAATGTTGACTCTCCAAGGGAGTCATGTGACTCTCCAAACAGAGTCAATATTGACATAGAGTCACATGTAGGCTGGACTCCCTTTATAGAGTAACCCTGACTCCAGTTTGGCTTTCAGTGCTGTTAACGTTATAGACTGGTAGTATTTTTCCTCATTTAATTTTAGGGCATGGATTCTCAGAGAGGGGAGGGGGGGGGGGGGGGGGGGGTGGTAGTCTTGTCCACCTCCGATTACGCCACTTCTTCCCTGTGTCGAAGATTAATTAAATGTCTTCCACATGTGTATTTATTGTCGATGTCGGCGGATAAAAGTTGACATTGCTTCAACTTGCGTAACGATATTCGTCGACGTCTCGCGATGCCCAGCGATGAGATAAGAGTATGAACGAGCCTTAAGAATAACTAGAGTGACTTTCGTCATATTTTGTAGATCAGATGAATCATATTACATATATCTGTGTACCATTTCTGACAATAATAATCTGTATGATACCATTTAAAGGGTATTATGGTTCTACTTTGTGTGATCAACGTGGACAGCGTAGTATGCTATATCATGTTATATTTCGATACATCTTCTGTGATCTTTGTATCCCGATGAAGACGTAGTGTACTTAAAGTAATAATGTGATCTTTCCTCAATTGTGTACACATATTTTTTTCTCTCTTATAATGAAGTTTGACTACCAGGAAAGACATTCATGAATTCATAAATCTGTATTTTCCGTTAAAAACAATCACCAGTCAGCTGTAGAACGGGGCCTCGCAATTGAGGGTGCTCTATTTAGTGACGCACTGCCGTCATTTTTTACACTTTTCAATAGAGGGCGGCCTTGGGAATTGGACTGCGTTTCCAAGGGAACGGCCTCACATCACAGTGATTTTCAATATTCATAAAAAGCCAATTTTGTCGACTTTAAACAACGAAATAACTCTCTTATCATAGAGATAACCGTTACAAAGGCATCACTTCTGAATACTATAGGCTTATATTTAATGTAAAAATTATCACACTTACCCTAAAAATTCTATAAAATGATGTAATCTCGTCTAGAAAATGGCGGTCTCTTCGCAGCTAACCGGTCAAAAAGACATCATTTTAGCTTGTGTCGTGTGATGTTGGAGTCAAGGTTAAATTAAATCATCGAACTGGATGTCGCAAGGAGTTTGGTACCTTATGCTGCCCTCAACTCGATGGATAGTTACTTTTTATGCAGATAATTGGGGGTAAAAGGCGAAAATTCAATCACAATTTTTTGCGCGAATTGACTGGTGTGCGTTACCTTGGTTACGTACATCCGTCGTTTTAGAGCGCCCTCAATTGAAACGGGGCCCGTTCTTCAGCTGCCTGATCACAGCACATTACTAAATCATAATGGAAATCTGTTTCCTATTTAAGGAACTCGTCAACATATTTGTTTGATTTTCCTCAAAAAGTATTCCGTACGGTGTCAAACCATGGAATTCAATTTACGAACGGAAAAAACACTCAGAAAATAAACTGTCCTGGTTCCAGGAAACCTTATTTTAAAATCTGATTTTTGAGGACAAAATCACAAATAGAGGGTGTCCCATGGTCACATAATATGCCCTTAATTCAAGTGTTGTGCTAGAGACATAAACTACATTGGCACAAGTTAAACAATATCAAGAGTTTATTCGATTCTACATTTTGGATTAATGACACTGTAATTGTCAATGTCAATGCTTCTTCAATTCTTATTCAGAATGGTACAGTTTAACCACCATCCTCTCATCTTTGAATAAGTTCATCTGGATTGTTACTGAACATATGAGATTAGATTTATTTTTGTACAAATCCAATACAATGTGAATTTAAGTTACGTTTCACTGCTAAACTAGCAGCTTCGTCAGACTGGCAATTCTGTCTGTAGGCAACAAGAATAGGGATATCCTGTTGCTGGGAACCGCCGTTGTAGAGGGCAAATTGCTTCTTTGAGCCATCTTGTAGTGCTGTCTGATTCGCGGTCTATAGTTTTGGCCTTGTCCCAATTGATGGTGTGGTTTGTCGCCGCTACATGGTCGGTAATTGCTGATTTGTGTTGTACGGTAGTAGAGTTGTCAACTACAAGATGGCTCAAAGAAGCAATTTGGATTCGGAGAAGGGGGAGAACACACGAAGATGAGGGAGCTTACACACTGCACAACATCTACGATCAACTCGTTGGAACTACGCCCTCTACAATGGCGGTTCCAAGGAACAGTAAATCCCTAACTCCTGTTGCCTCCAGACAGAGTTGCCAGTCTGAAGAAGCTGCTAGTTTAGCAGTGAAACGTAACTAAACATTTTGAGTATCTCATTCACATTTTATTGGATTTGTACAAAAAGAAATCTATTCTCATAACATCCTCTCATGTTATTCCATAATCAATTACTTATTACGTACTAGGACTATTACTTTTAGTCGGATAGGCCTTTGACATTATGGCAATGTAGATTTATATTATATACCATCGCATTTCCAAGTTATTTATCGCAATTGAGCTAGTTAAAAACTGCTTTTGAAAGGAATAACTAGCGACGACATTAAACGTCTCCAACGTCTCCAACAAGAGACTGTTCTTTGGACAATCACAATCTACATAAAGAAACCAGCGTCATAATGCCTCCCGATTTTAGCCAATTAGATTGAGTAGAGTTCCTTTCTGTATTTCCCTTTATCGCAAGGTTGTAACCCAATGTTGAACATGTTGTTTATACCCACAACTTCGAAAGGTGTTTTCATTATTTAAGATCTTTTTGGCACGTGGACCGTTCAGTTTGTTGCAAATATACTTCACGAGACCTTTTCGGATTAAGTCAGGGTACATTCGCAATTTTGTCAAATTTAGATGGTTTTAGGTGCGATAATAAGAGAGAGTTTCGATTTCATAGTTTAGAACTGATTTTTATAAATGTATAAAACAAATTGTTTCGATGTCACATAATGCACCTTTCATGTACTTCATTTGATTATATGAGATTTTACCTTGAATTACTATGACGAGACGACTTAGACAATGAGTTTTACTCTTGCCTCAAAGGCTTACAATATCGTCACGCATATCGGGAGTTGGCTGACCCTTTATAATAAAAAGGAATAATAGATTTTATTTTAATCATTTTCTAAAATGAATATTTGATACAATTATAGGGATGTATCTTACTTATGAGCAGACAGAACGTCTGTTTGAACGATGAAATGAAATACAACCATTAATATTCAGAATATGAATGTAACAAGTAACTAATCACTTTAATTCCATTATTATACGGATGATCATATACAGTAAGTATCAGAAAAAAACACACCCGAATCCAGACATATTATACGATCTTTTTCATTACATTCCAGTTGCCTGTAAAGTTTGAGCCCAAGTCTGACAGGTTGAACTGGCCATGACGCTAGTATAAGTAAGTTCAACCCAATAATTACATCCATCCAATACCATTGACCGCATGCTGGGGGACCTTGAGTGTGGCAGCGGTGGAACTGGTAGCAAGCACGCACACACTGTAGTCTTGTCACATGACTTTGCACACATGGTGACTTTCAGCCAGATTTGGGCTAGTTTTAAAACTAAAATCTGCTCTTCGGATAATATAATGTGATTTTCTTTCTCGAAATTTGAACTTTTGTTTACAAAATATGATATAGCACTAGTTTCTATGACAAATTGAAGTTAAAAATTGGAACTTTTTAACACACCAACATTTTTCAAAAGTAATATATAGGGCTTCTAGTTACACCCAGACTAAAGAGCCTTGAGCCATGCTTAGGACAGCGGTGGAAATGGTAGCAAGCACGCTGGCAAGACACAGGTGGTGTGAAATATATCAGATAAATGGTGTAGGAGGGGATGATTTATTACCCTGGAGAAAGCATCAAAGCCGAGGTCAAGAAAGTTGGATAACATACAGGGAACGGAACCGTAATGTCATGGAACGCCCTCTATCTTTGAGTTTTTCTTCTGCGATGTCTTGGTCAAATTAGATTGATAAACATGAAACTAAAATATCTTGTAAGTTACAGAGCAATTCGCCTCCGAATAACTTCAAAATCATAGTTTAAATGTGTTAAATTAATTGTCAGGGTTAAACCCAACTGACAACTTCTTTTCCAAGTGTTTTTGGTTTGTAAATGGAATTCGTAAATAGAATTCCATGGCAACACAGTACGTATACACGTACTAATGATATTAACATTATTACTATCATCATCATGGTAGCCAAGTAATTTGTTTGTTTTTAATATCCGCTTCAATAGCCTAATAATTGCATGCAATATTGTGCATAGCGTAATAGCACCAAATGACTTTCCTATACATTTAGAGATTGCACTGAATCTATTCCCTTTAATCCCTTCTACATTTATAACCATTACATATATCTGTAAAATAGCATAGGTTCCTTGTGACGTATTTATTCCGATACATACTGTACCTGTCCACCAAAATCAAGGTTATGTCAATATATTAGTGCATTATACCCAAAGGAGTATTAGGGTTGAAATACCTCTTGGTAGATGAGATGAGATCCAGTATTTCATATATACAGGGTGAATCAAAAAACATTGTGCACGATTTGAAACGACCATGTGACCTATTCGTGCATTGAACCATTAATTTTTTTTTGTCAGTATAAAGCGTTATTAATCTAGTTTATCCTCCCAAAACATGAAAGTAATCGACTGAAAGATAAGGTAAACTGACCGCGATTTTCGCCATTCCTATGAGATTTAGACAGTTAAGACATGAATACTGCAGTATGATGGTATGGAGTGAGAGTCTACAAGCAAGGCTTGTTGTGCCTGTCATTTATTACAGGTTCCTCGTTTATTAAATGAGCCAAAGGTGATAAAAACATTGTTGAAATAAATAGTTCAGATGATAATACTTCAATAAATACCATCCCAAAGTGAAAGAATGATTTTCAGGAACATTTTAACAATTAATGTGAATGGCGAAAACGCGGTCAGTTTACAAAACTTGCCACAGTTTACTTATTCTTCAGTCGATTACTTTCATTTTTTGGGAGGATAAACTGGATTAACAACGCTTTACACTGACAACAAAATATGCATGGTTCAATGCACACATCAAGGTCAAATGACCGTTTCAAGTCGTGCACGATGTTTTTTTGATTTACCCTGTAGTATACACATAATTGCTTACCTGGGAGTTATAATATAAGGTACACACTATATCACGAGGTCAAGTTTGAACTTTTCATGGAACAATTGCACGTTATATATTGATAGCACACTATTCATTTTTAGCTATGACTATCACATCGACAGATCATTATATAATTCCAAATAAATATAAATGCTAGAGTCATTTCACGGACCAATATGCTACCAACTGAGCACTGGTATTGGAAACTCTGGTATGCAATTACAATACGAGTTACAAGAACAAACGTAATTTCTCCTGAATAAAATATTTCTCAATCAAATTGAATGTATTTAACGTTTTATAGCACTATGGTAAAAACGATGTAAATTTCCATCCTGATGCCTTTAACGCCGGAGGCATCTATCTATTTTTACAGTTGGCTTAATTCAGCAAACTACCAGTCTGACAAAATGTCACATGTACGCTGCATTACCAAAATGTAAGGGTATTTCGATCTCAATATCAGGATCGTCAGCATGCTCAATTAGGACCAATTTTCGTCAATATTTACAACTATTGTTGGTATAAATTTCTTTGTATAATATTAATATAGATATACGTGAAGAAAAAGTAATTTTGATGACACCACTTTAATTTCTTATACTCCAGTATAATGTCGATTCAGATGCATTCAAAAGAAAAGTAAATTGTTAACCACTAGATGCCTACAGCTCAACAGCAAGTCACGGAAAGGCAGATTGTAGCGGACCCACGCTTAAGAACTCTGTGTATAGCGCGTTACCCCGATTAGTTTCAATGATCTGAGATGAAGCATTTTAGTGTAAGAGAAACTTAACTATCTTCAAACTGGTTTGTAACGCTCGGTATATCCTACTTAACTCTCGGTATACCTTGATGTGTTTATTCTTGCGTTTATACGATAGGAAATTATAGTAGTGTTTGTTACACATTGGACATGACACCTGAGTAAGAGCAATCGTGACACATGTAGCCGGTATCAGGAGGCCTTTATGTCAGATACTTGAAAATAATCATTATAATAAAAACATTAACAAAAAAAGGTTAGATATTGTTCTAAATGATATAAATAAATTGGATTGAGTTACTCATTAAATTTGTGACTACATAGCTTCAAATGCTCAGATATGATGTTACCTGAATATTTCATGATGGTTTTCATGACGGTATTATTATATGTGCGTGTTTCAATGAAAATTAAGTAATTAATTGATAGATTGCTCTTGTAGAATTCCGGATATTAAGTTATTGATAGCCATTTGTTTCCTTTTGAGGTGTCGATATCTGTTTTATTTTAATAAGTAATGTACTTTTATTAATTTGATTTAGTGCTTTTTAGATACAGATTCATTAATTGTAATTTACAATGCAGGCGTCTGCAGACGACATTTAAAAATTTCACAAAATTGGAATTTCATTAACACATTTGGAATCACCATGTGAAATGCATTGAAATAAGTACAACATATGCCTAGTATTGGTTCAATAAATCTTGAGATAGACTTTGAAAGTTGGGAAAGGTTTCTGACAAATCTGTTTTGTATATGGTAACATAATGGCCGAATGGAAAGTGTTAATATTGAATAATACCTAAGAGTGTGAAAGTTAAGAACAAACACCCCAAGGTCAAGTTGCAGCTATTCTTTCAATGGCATACCGATTGATAGATTTGTTTTGTAAAGATGTTCAGAAAAGATATTCTTGAATCCATTGCTGCTCCCCCCAATATATCAAAACCTCTGGATAAGACGTTTTTCGAATTTAATATTCAATTGGAAATCTATCTGAAAAGCAATTCCAAAATGCACCCACGAATTAAACTTGATAACACTTATTTTGAAAATTCTTCATAACATCTACCCGACAAATTTTGGTTCACAAAATTGGTAAAGAGCCATCTAATATTTGTTCCCATGGTATAAAAATGTGTCGTCAGTCGCTACGTCAAGCGTTGATTTAAATAACATGAATGATGTAACATGTCATATCACGTCCAGTAGTACAATGAAAGTCCGTGTAAAAATGACGTTATTTTTTGTGTTCGAAAATTTCAAAGTTTGTTACCGTTCTTTCAAAAATAAGGACTACAATTACATTACAAACAAATTTTGTGCGAGAGTAACATAGATATATGGTATAAAATGGCAAAATGTCACGATAAAAATCCGTTCGTTGTAAACAAATGGATCAATGGTTAAATAATAAAACTATCACAGATACACTCGTCGATCTCTGTGGCGTGCGTATGTTGCCTATGTCACTGGCAATCGAGAAACACGGGTTCGATCCCCGTGTATTCCTTATTATTCTTGAATTTCTATTATTTTAAACTTGATGGTGGATTATTGTAACATCATTTTTATGTAAGTTGTTTATCCATTATAAAGGTCCACGCGTTTATATTTTTATATTTAATTTATATTTCTATCATTTATCTCTTGATTGCTTTATTTAACTTCTATAATTATGTATAGTATTGCTTGATAAATAATTGATTTGACTTGAGTGTTCAGTTAATCAAAGCAAAATGTTTTGATTAAAGTCACCTTTTCCGCGACAGAACTATGTAACCTTGCAAACCTTTTAGCAACGATAGTTGCAGTAGCATAACGTTATGCTCCAACTTACTCTTGGTTCCGGTCAGGTATAAGATTTAGTGTAAATTACTCGCAAGTTACTAGCCTAGTAGCTTACCGCGTTATGGTGCTCTCAAATTGTTTGGTTACGCCTCAGTTACTAGCGAGGTAGCGCTATTCTTCAGCTACTCGCCATTGGTGCATTCGGCCGGTAATGTAATTGACTACACAGAACATTTATTTTACTTTTTGGTATTTGGCGGCCACTTTTTAAATCGGTGATAACACATTGAAAGGAAGCATTTTTCAAAGGTTCATCGTATCACAGACGTACCGGTCTTTGCCACTGAACTTGGTATCAACCCGTCTGCTGGCTGATCAGCAATATCGTGTTATGTATATTGAACAAATGTAAGAACCGACAATATATTATATTTATTCTTTTCTTTTATTTCTATTCCTTTTCAGTATCAAATTCTTTCACAGTATCAAAACGAATTTGTCCAAGCAGGCGTGTAGGATGTTCAGGAGTGTGTGGAGGTAGGTCAACTTCAATACATAAACGTAATAGTCACAATACGAGTGCAAAGTAGATATTTACATACAGGGTGTCCAAAAAGCTTCAATTTTGGCAGAATAATTCGCAGTATGAGAATAAAATCATTATTACAGGTAGTGTGTGCTCAGTGCCTGTACGGGAACTGTATAGTAACTGTGTAGTACTCCCAAAGTAGCCACACAGTAGCAGTGTTTATACTGGTACTTCACTGGTAAAGAGGCACTTAGAGATATGTAAATATATGGGAGTGCGCCCTCAATTTGTCTGGAAATCAGGTTTTTTGCACCTACGTAATACTTAGGCATATACTAACCACCATCTGAAACCGTTTACCTTAATTCGCCGTCTATCATGTAAAAGTTCACGATTGGTAATTTTGATGTAGATCACATCGAAATCATCACTCACCACATAACTTACTTCAACCAAATTCTAAATCTAGCGCCATTAGTGAACCCTTTTTCCATAAATCATTACACTTCAGGGTTCCTACGTACCTTATATATACATGTATATTGGGGAAAAGAAAATCATTTTTTCCCCTTCAAATTTCTCTAAAATCTCCTATGGGCAAGTTATCACGAATTAGCCAAGTCGTAAATATTCCGACTTATACACTTTGTCCTCATTTTGAGAACAAATAATTGAAAGCAAAGGTTTTATATACAAATCTGACGATACTATGATTCGAATCCCGGAACTTTCAGTCCCAAACTGAATGTCATAACCACTAGACAAGCTAGGCTGTCGGTGCCGAGGTAGAAATTTTAATCTTGAAAAAGAGTTTTACAGAATAAATCTGTATAACTCATACAATGCACTGAACTAATTTTTGATACATAATAGAAGAAGTCCTCCAAACTGAAAGGGCGTAATAAACACATAACCAGCGCCTCTGCATGTCGTAACTCGTAAAAGCAAATGCATTCACCGGCGCGGGACTCGAACCCTCGATCTCCTGTTTGATAGCTTTTACATAGGTAGAACCGGTAAATGGCAAATTTCAACTTGAACATTGATCAAATGTGTTATGGAAATGTGCGTTGATACACCAAGTTTATAACGTCGTTTTTCCTGTCCCGGATACCCCTCCAAAGCGATATAACGTTGTTTTTCCTGTCCCGGATACCCCTCCAACAAAGCGATATAACGTTGTTTTTCCTGTCCCGGATACCCCTCCAAAGCGACATAACGTTGTTTTTCCTGTCCCGGATACCCCTCCAAAGCGATATAACGTTGTTTTTCTTGTCCCGGATACCCCTCCTAAGCGATATAACGTTGTTTTTCCTGTCCCGGATACCCCTCCAAAGCGATATAACGTTGTTTTTGCTGACCCGGATACCCCTCCAAAGCGATATAACGTTGTTTTTCCTGTCCCGGATACCCCTCCAAAGCGATATAACGTTGTTTTTCCTGTCCCGGATACCCCTCCAAAGCGATATTCGTTGACAACTTGTTTATAATAAGACAACATATTGCATTTTTATAGGTGTTTATATTTGGATAGCTAATTAGTGTTGCTCGTTACTATCAACATAACGAAAAATAAACAAAACACATGCCCCGCATAGTATGTCAATATTAATTAACATTTGCCAATTTTCTTTCGTTTTATTTCGTAGCAAATATGGTGTGTATCAAGAACTGTCTGCGCATGTGTAAGTATACGAAGATGTAATGTGATTCAATGCCATATTAGGATTGGGTTCTCTCGTCTTTGTCTCTAGCCTCGATTGGTCATGTCCACATACTACATTCAGGGATTTTGATCTACTAATGTCTCTGCAATTGTCACGTTGTTATTGTTATTTGGCTGAGTGCACCAATGGAGTGTTTGTGAAGAATAAAGGTACCTCGCGAGTAAGCTTTAAGGACAAATCCTAATTTTTCGATCAACATTCTGAGTAAGGTACTGTACAGATTGTTCCGACAGGGTATCACCATGTTATCACAGCTTGACCAATGATTTAAAGTTGCCGCCACTTTCCAACAGAAGAATTTGTGGTTCTTAGAAGAGTCGATCAAATGGACTGAAGATTTCCCTGCAGTAACACTTGACATTGACATTCGGCGTGTTTCCAAAGAACTGAACTTTCCGGTTATTGCCGTGTACGAAATTGCAATTCCGGTAAGTTCTCCTGTGGAAACACACAATAATCGGATTATTGATAAACCGATTATCACCCATAAACGGTTTATTATAACCTTCTCCAGAGGTGGTTATTTCCGCTCAAGACCACTGCGCTGTGGAAACACACCGGTTTATGATAAACCGTTTAAGCTAAATTTGGAATCATAACGCGCCTGTCGATGCGCGCCCCGTAGTGCGCCCTACCTTTCACACGCGCACACATTGTGCGCCTCACGGCTCGCGCAGTAATACGCTCGGTTCTACGCAGCCTTGTTATGGCAGCAGAGATGCGGTGCGTTCGATAAACACCGCAAGGCTTAACGGGTTAAATCAGGAGGGTCGGGAGTCGATTATTTAAACGGTTTATTGCGCTCTGTGGAAACGTGTCGGTTAAGCGCCGACACGGAATTTTCATTCCGGGTAAGATAAACCGTTTTACTAGCTCATATCTGTGGAAACACGCCGATAGATTAATGACCGCAAATAAAGAACGGAAAACCCTGTTCTACGGGTCTGTCCGACCCATTTTTGTGGAAATTTTGGAAATTGTTCAAAATGTTTTAATTTTGTTTTAATATTATTTCGAAAATTGTTGAAAATTCACCAAAGTGTTCACGAATTATTTGAGGAAAAAACCCCCACCCGACCGACCAAACCTACATGAGAGGTACGTTTGCCCGTAGAACAAGGTTTCTTTCGTCGCCTTATCTTAATGCAGTGAAATACTCATAAGCGACCAATGTACGTCAGAAATGCCCCCTTTCTTATATCAATATTGAAAGAAAGTTTGAAACATCAATTAATGAGGAGTCCGATTTATAAATAAACTTGATTGCGTAACATAATTGCATTGATTATATATTTTTGCCTTACGATGTGCTGGTTCAGGGCATTTAATACATAATTAATTAAGTCCCTGAATTGTACACGTGGTACTGACACATACAAATGTTCAGATTGTGTGAATTTGAAAATGAACTCCACTTTTTAATTGGATGTAATCAAAATGTTGTTTGTATAATATTTAAAAAGCATTGATTGGAGAGCATCGAACTGGTACCGCATTGAATGGGCCTATTCCATAATATTATGTAACTATTTCGACTCTCTCTGCACAATATGACTGGTCATGCAGTGAGACATTGTGAAATGACGCAACACGTTCAATCTGATTCCAGTTCAAGGCTCGCAAATGGCGGATCAGTGCACAGAGCGAATACACAGCTTTTATTAAAAGTTCTTTTGCTTTTTTCTTTTGGATTTAACACACTGCAAACGAATCAAATCACAGTACTATTTGTAATGTTTTATTTTATTTACATAGGTACAATAACCAAACGATCAGACGATGGTTTCGATTTAGTTGAACCGAAAGCAAACGATAAATTTGACACACACCAGGTAAGTTTGATTAAAGGGATACACAGTGGTGTTTCTAGAATCATTTTTTCATATTGTTTACTTCAGAATTCAAGATGAACATTAATAATGGTCATTTTTGCTGTTCCAATCACGAAATCATGAAATCAGCCATATGCCTAGCATATTTGTTTTGTGAATGTTTATAGAGCTTTAATAGATGGAGAGCACACATGGTTTGCTAACACATCGAAACACACTCTAAATCAAGGTCAAAGGTCAATTGACCACCCAAGTTGGCAAGGATGTCCACTTAGGTTAGGTTTGAATTCCGGGACCGGAAAACCCCTGTGCTTTCCAACTATAAGTGTGAAATTCTTGTCTCAGCCGTAGATCAGAATATTTGAATCAACGTTTTGTTGTACAAAGGGGGCTGATCCATACAAGTGTAAGTTCACACATGTAATACAATTCTAAAAATGCACAAATTCCAGTTTGTATCCAAATTGATGGCGCAGCCTCCAAGACCTCACTACCTTTAAAATGTCCAAACACATTGCTCACCGCAAGCAGCTGCTCCATCATTCTTTATGAAACAATATGATTCTATTCTGAAGAATAACCATGGCAACACAATTACAGCGTTTATATAGTTTTTATATAGCGCAAATAAGAACCGATTATTACCTTTATCATAATACACATTAAGATACATTATAGACAGAAATATAGAATGTAATCAATAAAGACGTGAAGTCTCTTTCAGGGTACGTGTAAGTCACTCAGCTACAGAAGCAAAAGTGTTTCTAGAAGATTATTTCAGATTTGTGTGGTCAAGTGGAATGAGCACCGCACTCATAATCGGAAGTTCGTGAGTTTGAGTTACAATGCAGCCAACGTGTTGTGTCCTTAAGCAAGACACTTTACCGCTTGCCTCTCTCCGCCCAGGTGTTAAAACGGGAGAACTGTTTGGATAATCACAATTTAGTGTCTGATAGGAATGTGCGCAATTATTATTTTTTGTTTGATTATGCAGCCACCTAAGTGAAGCGAACTGATTTTGATGTATCCTATAGTGACAGCGGAATAAATATACGCGCTTTGAGCATAATTTGAAAAGCGCTATGGAAAAGTGTACTTTAGGTCCCAGATTCTGGACTGTACTAGTATCGGCCGATACTGGAACAAAGTCAGTGTTCCAGTATCGGCCAATATGGTTCAACACTGAGATAAATCTCGTACCAGTATCGACCGATACTGGCAATTTTTATGTCCAACGTTTATGCTTTTGAACAAAAAATGCTCTACAAGACAGTTCGGCACATAATTATTGACTTAGGTTGATTTTTAATCTTCAAATATGTAACATTGTGTGTGAATATTTTTAAATGTTTTGAAAATACCTGATAATTAGATTTTCATTAAAAGCAACTGAGCCTACTCAAATTATGGTGTTACCTTCATGTAAGGGAGGCAGAGTTAGTCTAGGGTAAAGACTTCATTGAGGGATTATACTGCATAAAGCTTATAATCCCAGAATGAGGTTTTCTCACTAGACTAGTTTCGTGATTCCCTTACATGGAGGTAGAACCAAAATTATCCTTGCGCATGACGATTTTTAAAGCCATATCTTTCATTTGTTTAACGTTTTTCTTTTTACAGGAACTATGGATACAAAATCAGAGTAATATATCACCGTCCCCGAACAAAATATGTATTTTGGATTCAATTCTACCAAATCTTTCAGATGAATGGCAACTAAATATTCTTAATGTAAGTACTTTTGGTCGTCGGGATTTCGTAAATAAAACTTGCATACAACTGGCTATGCACGTGAGCTGCATTTGTATGTCATGTCACCGGGCTCTTAGGTTATTCACCATCTCCGTATTATTAACCATAAACGTTCGATGCAAATCGTCAACATTGTAATAAATGTCCATGAATTGTAGTAGTAGAAAATGCACAGTGCACACCCACATAGGACTATTTATATTATTTCATTGTTGCAGACAATGTCTAATAAACTGCTGTACAAAATTAGCGGTTAGGCGACGAAAATAACTTTGTCCTACGGGCAAATGGTCCGCCTAGGTTTAGTCAGTCGTTCAGGTGGGCAGTCAGCTCCGGAACGAGAGCCCGTTTCACTTGAGGGCGCTACAAATTGACTGGTTTGCAATCATTGCATTTTCGCATTTCAACCCTAACTATTTGCATACAAATTAACATCTTAACAAACCGAGTGCAGCCTAGCTACCAGAATTCCTTGTGGCAGCTAGTCGGATGATGTTATCTCACCTTTGACGCCAAAATCTCCCAATACAGGTCGAAATTACACCTTTTACCGCGAGTGTACACCATTCTAATGATTTTTTAGGTTAAGTGTGATAATTTTTACATTAGATATAAGCTTTGTAGTATTATTATTTAATATTGATGCATTTTTTAACATTATCCCAAAGATAAGAGACTTATTTCATGGTTTAAAATCGGCTAAATAGAATTTTTATTATCAATCTGTGACGGGAGGCTGTTCTCATGGAAACGCAGTCCCGTTCCCAAGTCCGACCTCTATTGAAATATCAAACTTATCTGTCACCCAGCGGAAGACGGACTACCGTCACTTGATGCATCGCATGTGTAAACCTTGACGGCAGTGCGGCATTAAATAGCACGCCCACAAGCCGAACGCGCTCCCGTTCCGGAGCAGACTGGTGGAGGAGAGGGGTCAACAATCTCGGGAGTAGTTGGTAAATTTTCTCAACAATTTCGGAACATTTTAAAAAATACTATAAAACTCTATAAAAAAAGAAAATTATAAAAAAATTATTAAAAAAAATGTCGGTCGGACCCGTAGAGCAAGGTTATTTTCCCGTCGCCTTAATTGCATGCTGTAACGTTTTCTGAACTCAAAACACCATTGAATGATGAAACCTCAAGAGTTCCCTTCTACGTCCAGTGGCTATTTGTCTTAATATATTTGCACTATGTATCTTTTCTGCATCATTTAATCTTTGTCATAAGGTCAATGTTTGCTGTCATGGTATAAAGCAAATTATTCTTTTATGCAATTAATAGTCATGACATTTCAGCCCCCCCGGATAATGTGTATTTAAGAATTGACCCATAAAAGTACTCACCCGATTTTCCTGTGGTTATCGCAGTTCACCAAACAATTATTAGTTGATTTATACGCAGCATCATTATGATTTAATACAATATAATATAGAGCGTCCACGAACTTCGCTTGTTTATCTTTTACCATTGAGAGCGATACAATAGATATATCTTTGGGCAAATCAACAAACCTCAAATAAAGAGCCCATTATCAATGCTACAAGACGCTGTGTTATCTATTTAAACATCACAGAATCATTGATGAAGTTAATTAATTGAGTAAATGTCATGAAACCAGAATAGCAAACCACTTCAGTTGAATGGTGTTTTCGTTTGGTATCGTGCGCTTTTAACACTGCTTTACGCGGCTATTGGTTTGACAAAATACAAAACAGATTTTTCAAAACACTTCCCCAACTTTCAATGTATATCTCAAGGATTACTGAATCAATACTTGGCATGTTTGTATTTATTTCAATGCATTTCACATGGCGATTCAAAATATGGCGATGATATTCAATAATGTTGACAATTTTAAAACACTTTGTGACATTTTGGAATGTCGTCTGCAGATGCCTGCCTGGTGGAAAGTGTTAAGATGTGTACACTGAAAGCCAAACTGGAGTCAAGTGACTCTTGAAATGGAGTAAATCGGCCATGACTCTCCAAAGGAGTCATCCTGACTCTTCAAAGGAGTAATCTTGACTCTCCAAAGGAGTCGTCCTGACTCCCCAAAGGAGTCATCCTAGCCGTCGGAAAGAGTCATCGGCCATGACTCTCCAAAGGAGTCATCCTGATTCTCCAAAGGAGTCATCCTGACTCTCCAAGGGAGTCATCCTAGCCGTCGGAAAGAGTCATCGCCCATGACTCTCCAAAGGAGTCATCTTGACTCTCTGGAGCTAATTTGCATATTTTACTTGGTCTTATATTAGCCGAGTAAAATGCACAAATCGCTCATTAGCATAATTGCAATGGTACAAAAATTAACACCGATGCTCGTGTATACCATTTCAATTATGCTAATGAGCTAATTTGCACATTTTATTTATTTAAACCTATTAATTTATTTGAATTAAGTCGATACCTTAATTTAACACCGTTGAATGTATATTGATATATGCATATTTCTCACTGGTTAAGAAAGGGAAGTGATTGCTCACTAAGTAAATGCAAATACATTGAGCAAGAACATAAACATCAAAGAACCAATTACCTTAAAGCCCCCCCCCCCCCACCTCCAGTTCTCAGTGTCTTATTCCTACCTGGAGTCACGGTGACTCTATTTAGCCAGTTGGAGTCATTATTACTCTCGAAAGGGAGTCCAGCCTACATGTGACTCTATGTCAATATTGACTCCATTTGAAGAGTCACAAGACTCCCTTGAAGAGTCATGCATCATGACTCTCCAAAGGAGTCAGTAAATGTTGACTCTCCAAGGGAGTCATGTGACTCTCCAAACAGAGTCAATATTTGACATAGAGTCACATGTAGGCTGGACTCCCTTTATAGAGTAACCCTGACTCCAGTTTGGCTTTCAGTGTAGGGCCGCGGGGAATAAACGTTTATGGTTAGATACGGTATATATGGGCCATATTGTTGTCAACAACAAATTTCAACTTAATGAATATCTTATAGCTTCCATTTTGATTGGACATTCTTGGTGTGAATAGATTCAATCAAATGTCAGAAAACATGGAATGCAAATACATGTCATTAAACATTTCTAGATATCTTTCAACAATTTCATGAAACAAATTCCCGTACAGTTGGATCTGTAACATGAGATGATTGCTATACCTGATAGTTCGAATAGGGGGTAAATTGACATTAAAATATGCTTTTTATTTAAAAAACGATAAATATATCTGATAAAAATCAGCGTGGGTGAAACATTATACCCAAATGCATCCGATCCATTAACACAATAATACCGATAAAACTCCCGGTCTCTTACTAATACTTTGTATTTTAGATCAAATGATGTCATCATAAGATACAAACCAGGATGTCAATAAATGAACGTGTCAATCAGAAATCGTCAAATTCAACCTTAGCAATATCAACTGACCTAAAAAAGCATCCGACTTATCTGCGAAGCCCATTATTCCGTAAACATTGACAAATCGAGCATGATCATTGATTTGATTTGTCGGAAATGATGGTATAATGAGGCTGCCATTAGCGATATCATTGAGGACCTCAGGGCAACAAGTGCGTAAGCCCATTATAGATATTTAAACATATCTCTTATTTCATTATATAACTATAAATATTGTAGGTAACAATGAAATAAGAGATAAATTGAAAGCTTTTTCAAAATGAATATTGGATCAAAAAACCTCGTAGCTCAGACCTTCAAAGCAAGTAATATTGACAAATATTTGCTCAAGCACATCTTGCACTCGTTTTTTCCTTCAATGATCATGATGATTGCTTCACACCGGATCAATACTGAATGATCACATTCTTAGCGTTTTGTATTATCATTTCCTAAATAACATTAAAGGGACAATGCGACAAGGTTTTCTTCTATTAACGATCATATCGTATTATAATTAATTCATACATTCTACTGGTTACGAACCAATCAAAAAGCAGGAATCGAAACTAAATACGTGGAGTACATTCTGCACGGGTTCGCCGATTTTTACGGCGGGGGATATAATATTTGTTAACATTTATTCGTTATTAAACAGATTAAAAGTAGGCTATAAAATTGTATTTTTTTATTTGAATTATATTGTATGAATTTTTAAATTCATACAATATAATTCAAATAAAAAAATACAATTTTATAGCCTACTTTTAATCTGTTTAATAACGAATAAATGTTAACAAATATTATATCCCCCGCCGTATTAAAATACGTCAATACCTGCGTATGCTTTGTTTCTCGAAACATCAGAAAAATCAATGCACTTGCGCAAATATTGATATGCTCACAATAGCACCCCCACCTCCTACGGGGTGGAGCAATTATTCACGCATCAATATCAGCGCGCGTGCATTTGATTTGTCTAATTTCTCTCAAAACAATACATACGCATTTATTGACCTATAATTGTCCAATCATATAGAAGGAGTATTTCTATATATCAAGCCAGCAAGTTTCTATTAGGCTTATCAAAGTCTGGTGCTTATAGAAAGAGCAAAATGTGTTAACATAATATGTGATAAATGTTGGTATCAGCATGTCCTTGTAAATAGACTATCAAACAAACAAAAAGCGTTCATCGTAACCACATGCACAACCCTTGAAGATAAGGTAAAGAGGCGTCCTAAATGAAATGCTAGACTGAAAGAGGAAAACGATTGGGAAAGTAGACAAATAAGATCAGCTGCAAATTGAGGGCAATGTCTGCCAGTTATCCACTTAACACGACAACGAATAATTGTCTTTTTGATAATGTATATAACGTCAATGTCATAAACAGAAAACGGTGTCATGGCTCCTACCTCCCCCCTCTCCACCCTAACATGTGAGCCATATCCCTTGTTAAACCCAAATCTCGGAGTACTAAAAGTACTAAAGATACTTTCACACCACTTTGCTGATCACCCCTATTTTCGTGTGCGTAGTCAGGTTAGGCTATTCATGATGACATTTGTGATTTTAATTTCAATTCAATTCAATTTATTCAGCAAAAGTAATACAAACAAATAATAATACAATATGAAGCAGAGGCTAGGAACCCCAGTGGAAACCCTGATAGACGGACTTATATAATGGGGACCCTTGACACAAAAAGGATGATAGCAAATAGGGCATTTTAATGACGGGAAAACAGAAAACACGAAACAAGATCAAACAGAACAGCACAAAAACAATACACTTGACAAAGACACACAGAAACAAAAATAGAACAATACAGAACACATGTACATGACAACAGACAAAAGTTGCCAAGTTTAAAGTAAGTCATTAATTATGTTCTTCAAGAGGAAGGTGAGAGGATAGAATGAAAATAGAGGAAGATGAGAAGAAAAGAAGAGGAGCGAACAAAGTTTATGTTTTACTAAGAGAAAGAAGGGGTGTGTGTGGTGTGTGTATCATAGGTAGAAATGTTGCATTTTTGAGCTGCCTTTTAAATGTATGTTTGTTTGTGATATTTGTGAGTGTGTTGTGAAGAGCGTTCCAGAGCTTAGCACCATAGTCTGTAGTAGAGTATCTGATGTTTTTCAGCTGTGGTTGTAGGGAGAGGAAGATGAAATTTGTGTGATTGCCTTGTGTGGTGTGCGTGATGAAAAAACCCAGAATTTAAGGAGCTCGATATGTGGCCTTGGATTTGGTTTGAATGGTGGCACGGGCTTTGACTGTATCCACTTATCTGGGTCGTTTGATTTAGCGAGAATGTAATGCTATATAAAACTACCCCTACAAGTGTATCATCGACCATAAAACATTTAACACATGTCACTTCTTGTGATAGTAATTTGTGGCACTAAAATTGAACCCTTGGAATATATCACACAATTTTAATTCCTGCTTCGTCACTGTTTTAGATGCAATGTACTGTTAATTAATGAAACTCTTTAATCTTGATACAGTATTATTTGTTTTGCTGTTTGTTTACAGATGTTCAAACTTGCCATTGAGTCTACGCTGGATAACCGTGATGATAATTCAGGCGATGACGAAAACCCGGCCAAATGGTGATGAAAAGTATGCAGCGCTATCTATCATCATTGTGAAAGATGTCGTGATGTCCTTAAAGTAACCCTTTTCTTTCTGAAATCAAGAGTATCGTTGTGCACGCCTATGCAAGATTTGGTAAAGCAAGATTTGGTCTCGAGCGGAAAGTAAACGGACGCTGGCGTCTTGTAGTTAAAATAATTGATGGGATAGCCACAATAGGTAGCGGTTATGGTGCAGAAGTCACACATATGAAACTGATCTGAATACTGAATACAATGATGCTATAACATACATCTAAGGGACGCACCATTAGATTTTTAGGGGGGGAGGAAGTTTTTGAAAGAAGAAAAAAATCCCCCTGATGAGTAAAAAAAAAAAAATCTACCCTACCCAACTCAATATGAAGGAAAACATTTAAAAAAATTCGCCGCCGCCGCCTTGCGGCGGAAAAAAATACGGCTGCCAACCCCCCCCCCCCCGAACCCAATTTCCTACCCCACTAAAAATCTAATGGTGCGTCTCTAACACAGAGCTTAACAATTAAGTCTTCTACTTCTACACCAATCCTCTAGCCACAAATAAGACTGGAACAGAACAAAACAATTATACCACTGATAGCAAAAGTCAGCGTCCGTTCACGCATGCTAGAAATCCATGACACACGTGACTTGAAGTAGCCAATAGGGAATACCTGTTTCAATAAAACACAGTGGCTATTGTTACTACAAATAAGTCAGATACAAATCGAATTGAATCGAATCGAATCGAATCAAATCTTTGTTCTTGTTTGGTATGGCTCTGATGTTGTTAATGGTGAATTGAAATATTGTTGTGAAGATTGGTAGCTTTATTCCATAACACTATATGTGTAAACTACGCTGGTTTGCTCTGCGATATTATAGTATGATGATTCATTTCTGATTTTCTTCTAGAATATACATATATTTTGGAAAACATAATTAAGATATACATGCACATCATTTCTTAAGTGCATCTCAGAAGGATTCAAGCGCAGGTGACCATAGGTATCAAAACTACCATTGTATTGGGACATGAACAACCCTGCTCCGGACTTACGTACATAATGTAACACAGTCACTTAATTAGCCTACAAAATTATTATTACATCTATACATCGCTTCAAACTTTCCCACATTTTCAATTAAACTAGGTGGCGCTGTTGATTTTTAAGGCACATAGAATTAACTCTACCCTGTTGCATAACATTTTACATAGTTGTTTCCTATATTTTATAAGTCAACGTACACATAACATAGAGTTACATTAAGGAATAGTGTTATTGCGTACAAACGTATTTTAAAGGGGTTGAACCTTTGAATTAAAATGTGAACATCTGTCAACTCTTGATTAAGAAAATACACAGCTAAAGGTACGTGAATCTCTACTGGAATTTTCCATTCAAGAAACTGTTCAATTTAAGAAAGATTTCTGGTGAAATAAGTTTTCATCATTATTATATTTCCATTGTCTTTTTATCAGTGTTATCATGGTATAGACACTTTTTGGGGAAACATGTTGCACTAATAGAGTGGTTGGCTTTCAGGACAAAACGCTTGTAGATCTAGTTTCCGCAAATCAAAAGAATAGCTTCAACATTATAGTTTACATAAGTTATTATGTGACTGATCAGAACCAAACATTTGCAAAACATTCTCCCGTTATTTCAACTTTAGGTAATGACAATGTAGTAATTCAAATAAACCGATAAGGTTAGCTGATGTGTGGTCAGTCAAGAAAACAAGACTGATCGACCACTCTATATGCAAATTGGATTATCACGTATCTATCTCGGGAGGGTTTTGTCAAACACCCACCCTATAGGAAGTATTCAAATCAAATCACTCATATCAAAGCTACCCACATATCAAAGATCCCCCGTGTGGATTATGAGCATTCGATCACCTATACCGCTCAGTATAGATTTGCATACATTGTGATTTAACGCTCTGTGACAGTTGTTCATAATACCGCAAATAACCATTACTGGTGAAAACTGAAGAATTCCTAGCAACTATCAGGATGGTGTTATGGTGAACCTGAGGTTGACCTTAGTTTTAATTTTTTAATTTTTAATGTTTAAAGCAGAACGTACTATCTGCAAAATCAATCAATTTGCGCTGTACTCAGAACACATGTAGAATGTAGGATATCTTGCACCAATACCTTATTAGGTTATGCAGAAGGTACTAAGTAACAGTTACACTACCGTATTTCAATATACAGTGGTTAAGCAAGGTAAAAAAGAAGGTATGTCTCACATACATTTGGAAAATAACTATGCTATATCGTCATCCTGCTTCGCTAACTGCCTTAGTCATTCTTTCTAGTTTTGAGTTTAAAAAAACCAAAACCATGTTTCAAGCATGAAGATGAACATGCTTACTAACAACCTTTTAAAGAAAACTACTTGGTTTAGAGATGATTGTTCATCTAACAGTGTCACCAGTCAGGGCGGTTACGTAACGGATAACAGTGACTTAAAAGTGACTTAAAAGTAACCTAGGCAAAATGTATTTTTATCCGACTGGTGAGTTAAGCATTTTGGCACATGACTTAAGTATATACAATGTTACGCATGTTAAGAATGAATTAGGCGCTTTGTCTTCCAAATTAGCCCGATTGGTGTATGAGCAACACTGACCATGTGCTTAACCGTGTGCCATTGCAGTTAGTACAGGGGCGTAACAGCCGGGGGGCAGGGGGGGGGGGGGCACAGTGCCCCCCTGAAGGTGCTCAACAGGAAATTCAAACCTACCCACCAGGAACAATAGGGGGAAGGGAAAAGACGAAAAGAAGGGGGAAAGGGAAAGAAAAGAGAGAGAGAAAGGAAAAAGGGAGGAAAAAGAAAAAGGAAACGGAGAAAAAAAGGGGAAAGAAAGAAAAGAAGAAAGGGAAAGAAAGAAAGAAAGAAAATTTCGCAGTACAAAAAGCACAACAGTCAACAAATTGTTAACTGTTGTGTTTTTTGTACTGCCAAATGTTGTGACCGTGCGAATTTTTTTGACCCTACCCCCCACCCCTTGGCAGCAAGAGAGTGTAAAGAGAGCCTCATGGCATTAGTACTTGGGAATGTATTCATTTTGATCAATTATTATTATTTTGAACACAATATGTCGACTATAATGATTCAAAGACGTGTAGGTAGATTAAGGTGTGAACGGAGCCATGGTCCTCCTAGAGCCAAAGTTCGGCCTCCATAGACATACACGTACATACTCAAGCGAGAAACTAGTGTTACGTGTACATGACGGACTAATGGCTCCAGGGGACTACGTTTCCTTCTTCAACTTCTAGATATGTATGATTTTGCAACGTGCATAACAGTCTCAACAGCTGAATTTGTAATTTCGTTATTATCTTAAAAGGTGTGCATATATAGATTTAGAAAAGGGTTACTTTAAATATGATAAATGGTTATAGTAGTTCGGGCATCGTGATTTAAAACCCAGTGTGTGCCTTATTACATTAGGCCTGTCAAAAGCCGAACAGCTGTAGTAAATAAAAGTGCAGGCTTTATTTTGTCAAAATGAAATATACTTACGTTACTGAAATTATAAATATACCGTTTTCTTCTCTTATTTAACTTATCAAACATGGTTACTTTTGCATTGTAAAGAATTCCAATTGTACCAGGTATTTATTCAACTCATAACAATATTATAATGTTATATAGTACCTGAATTAAAACAGGGCATGCAAAATAACCATGTTTGAATTCAATATACTTATTTTTGCATGCAGTACAAATGGTCCACTTGCTTGATTGTAAAATATGTAAATACACCTGATAATATATATATGTTTAGGGGAGCCATTCGAACATATCCAGAGGGCCGTTTAGAAGACATCCCCAACGTAATACTAGATCAAAGTACGTGACAAAATCGATATATAACAATCAGCACAATCAGAATTCATTACTGCGCGGCAACGTTGATATCAACATTTCCTTATTTGGATATCTGGATTATCAGCGGTATTAAGATAAATATCAATACCAAGTTGGGGCCATACTATTCGGGAGTCACCACCAAAACGTATATCAGTATCAGTAGGGCGAAATCCACAGCAGCTCACGGTATCCGCTGTGAAGAAGAGATTCAAAGCATTATATCGAAATCGGATGGTCACGTGACTCGTCATAATCAAAATGACAGCAGTGGCGACGGACGTGTCTTCCGCTACTCTCGACCTTGTTGATCTACATCAATCCTTTTTAGGATGTATGGTGAACTTTGCACATCCGTCTGCACATTCTTTGTATTTCCCGGGTTTTACCCATACGAAAGTACGCCCTCTCCTATTGAGTAAACCCATTCTAAATACTGCCCTCTTATCCACCACGCTTCATGTATTATAGAGGCGGTTGGTAATTTAAGCTATTTTTGCCAATCCCCATATTCTTTTGAGGGAACTATATTTTTGGCCGATATTTTCTAAAATACAGGAGCGTTTAGTATCTGGATACCTCAGGGGTACTCAGATTGATGTGAGGGAATATTCTAGGCCTGCAGATACCTAAGCGCTTGACGATCTTACTAGATCCTGGATAAAAACCGGTGGCGATCTAGTAAACCATGGTAGTTAGTACGTATATAAGCATTACGTTTATGTGAAAAACCTAACTTCTAATAAAATTGAGGGCTCTCTCGATGAAGGATCTCTTAGTGCCCCTTTAATTACCGGTAAGTATGACCAGTAGAAACAGCCAGATAACGTTAGTTAACAGTAAGTTTTGTAACCGCAAAAACCTTCACAAACCAGGTAATTAACGGTAACTTTCCCAGTAAAAAGAGCCACCTGTTTAATCTTATCGTTAAGTTCCGTGACCCGTGTCACGCTGGATTATACGCATTGTGAGGCAGTCTTTTTCAGGTGGGCGGCATTGTTTGGTATACCAAAAGATCAATTGTTGTTGCCCATCGACTAGGATCGATAAACTTAGCGGTAACTTTTCGCGAATAGAAACAGGGGGGGGGGGGTTAAAAACCGTTAAATTTTACCGTTCACACTTACCGTTAACTTTGAATGCCCCAGTAGAAACACATTCTATGGTGGTTCTCGGTCGGAACCAGCTGTCAATTACGTGCACAGCGGGATCCTGTGAGCTGCTGTTTGCGTAATCTAAGGGTTTGTCTTTGAGGTTTTCGTTCCGTTAGGTTATCTCCTATAGGACTTTGAGATTTGTTCGGACAGGTCTTTTTTTAACTGTAATAACAATAACACGATTCTGATAACTTGCTACCGGAAAAAAAATATATGTTTATAGTTTCCACTCTACAACAAAATGTTATGTTCTTTTATTATTAATAAATTGCACTCTAGTTCTTGTACATAAAAACTGTTACTATATCAGATCTTCATCAAGTGATTAGCTCGTGTATGCACTTTAAAGTGGTGAATAAGGATTTATACGTGATCACTACATATTTTCACTTGTTCACTACAGGCCTACGTCTGTACGTCGTGTCACCTCAAGTTGGAAAGTGACGTCAGCGCGTATGCTAGTGAAACTATCATAATTTTGCGTGCGTAACTTCAATACGACGAAGTCTACATCAGTTCGATTACAGATTAATGTTAGCTGTGGCGCAGAAAGTGCTTCGGCTATCACTAGATTGCGCGCAGCCGTACGTCACCTACCACAACTTGAGCGGACTCAGACTATGCGCATTTCACGTGATCAATATGCAGTTACACGTGATCAATACGTATTTACACGTGATCAATGCCCGCTTGTAATGTGATCAATATAATTATAATGCCGGATATCTACGCACCTTTCTGCGCGTATTTACTTTGCAATTTCCCATGATCACTATGCACCTTTGTGTGATTGCTTCACACTTTCTCACGAGGTCACTTCGCACTTTGTAAGTAAGTTTTGATGACAATTTCTGGTGTTAACTATGAGAAAGATATTCATGGACGGATTAAAATCCATCACCATTCAAGTGATCATAAAACCTATTGAATTATGTTAGCTTTTCGATAGATTTAATATTAGTGGTTTCATGAATTACCAAATTTCGCGGCACGAAATGGCTTGAGCGTTCTCATTAGCAGTGGCGATAATGTTTAAATTAATTGAACATTAATCGAGTGTCTACAAAACATTACAAACCACTCAAAAGGACCATTTGTTAAGATGATCATTTAGAGTAAAAAATACTTATGACACCAAATCCTATAGTTCAGTTCTAAATTGGCAAGCAACAACTATTAATAAACACAGAAGAGTATATGCGCGCAAGAAATCAACAGGCTTGTAACAGCCACAGCCTGCCTGCTTTTGCTCACGACGCTTAAGAATTGAAGCCAAAGAACTAACAGTCGCACCTTGATAACCAACAAATACGCAATTCTAAAAAAATCCATCGCACCTCCTCGTGTGACAGTAGTGCGTCACTTTTTGCAGCCTCTTCTCGTGCTGCGCATCCATTCACCGGCATCATGTGCGCGTATTCATAGTTGCGTGATATTGATTTACGCTAACGCCCCCGACAATATCGACACAGTGATGGTTCTATTTTTAGCTTCAACGAATTGCGTGTATTGACATGGCGTAATAATCGTTCTCTAAATATTTAGTCTATGGTATTAGTCACCACCAGCCGCACTGTGCATCATATGTATAACACATGCGTAGGCGCAAATTGTGCGACGCTTGGATTACTTTTGCAGACGGAGATATATAAAAAAGACACCATATAAACTCTGGCCAATTTAGAACCGACAAGCTATAGTAATTCAGATATAATTCAGGTAAATGTATTGTATCTTTAGCTTAATCATGTTAAAAATGGCTTTATGTCGTTAATATGACATTACGTAATTCCTGTTCTGCTCGTATATATTTTTATATTAATTATATTTGAAGGCTCTTTCATGTGTGTACACGAATGCAACTGCAACTACGCAATTTCACCCCTCTTGTATCCAAAGATTGAAACACCTAGCCTACTACTAGCATATCAGAAAGCCGTTCAAATGGGTATGAAAGGACATGATTCCAACTCTTGTCTGATCTTGTGGTGCAGATTGTCAAGGGATACAGTCTACAGATTATCAGTATTGCTAGGTTGATAAGACCGGGGATAAGACACACTGCAATACACACGTTCTTACTTCATTCAAATTATTTAAAGAGTAATACCAATAGAACTCATTCATAATTGGGGCCTTCCTGACGTTGATGGGGTAAACATCGATATCGCATAAGGAAATCCAGGCGATGAACACTGATCCACACGTTCTCAGTTCATTTAAACTATTTATTATTAGTACGATGTACATTATAGCAGACCTCATTCATAACTGGCACCTTCCTATAGCAAGACCAATAAATATAGGGCGTAAATCATCCAATGTTAT
Source organism: Ophiura sarsii (assembly GCA_035610835.1). NCBI lineage: Eukaryota > Metazoa > Echinodermata > Ophiuroidea > Amphilepidida > Ophiuridae > Ophiura > Ophiura sarsii. Next base: position 35,329,107 of record CM069451.1, on the reverse strand, counting down.
CATTATTATGAATTGGATCCACTATTTTCACACACTCGGATTCAGCAAATCATAATAATGAACATTATCGGATATTGATTATTTTGGTTGTATTATAGAAACATCGTGCATGTAAAATCAAAAAAATTGGTGTATAATGCACAAATAATTCAGGCGCAGAAATACTGATGAGTCTCATCGCAAAATGCATTAAACTTCTAAGACCTAATATTTTTAATCAGATTATTTTAAATATTTTCCGTCTTTCTCTCACAATGAAAATTAAACTTTTGCAAATACATAAGAAGCGTATCTATTATTGTCCTTATTTTGATCACATATTTGGCAACATCTAAATTATCGGAAAACTAAGAAAAGAGCCACTTGCGATGAAATTTTACATATGTCGCTAGAAAAGTGTTATTTTAAGGAATTTAGTCATATTGTAGCTGCATAAGATTATAGTTTTCAAAAGGAAGCAATTTGTAAAGAAATGTAGTACGCAATAAAATGTAGATAGAAATTCAGAACTCTTCTTAAGTCATTATTTGTGTGATGTCTGCTATTTCATTATGTTTTGCTTGCTACCATTGTAAAGGCCCTGTCACACCATGGCGTATCCCCTGAACGTATGCCGACGTATACACAAAATAGCTCGAAAATTGTCTGAGTCCAAGAACGTCCAACTTCCAAACGAATTGCAATGTTTTGGTTTTCATCAATGCTAGATAGCTATTTTCAGCCGACGTACATCAACGTATAGCAACTTACGAGTAACGAACCTCTAACGTATGTCAGCGTATGTCAACGTATGTCTAACGTACCACGAACGTACCGGGAACGTATTAAGCACACGTTGAGTACGCAGAGAAATTTTGAACATGCTCAATAATTTTTCGCGGGCTCGACGTGTTTCAAATTTTCACAGCGTATCACAGCGTGCTCTTAACGTAAACGACGTATCCCCAACTTACCCCTAACTTATATCAGCGTACACCAACGTACACCAACGTACACCAACGTACACCAACGTACACCAACGTACACCAACGTACACCAACGTATTTGTGATATTTTCGCATACGTTGGCATACGTTCAGGCGATACGCCATGTTGTGACAGGGCCTTAACCAACTTTAAGGCCCTGTCACACCATGGCGTATGGTCTGAACGTATGCCGACGTATACAAAAAAAATAGCTCGAAAATTGTCAGAGTCCAAGAACGTCCAACTTCCCAACGAATTGCATATGGGCCTGTCATACCATGGCGTATCGCCTGAACGTATGCCAACGTATGCGAAATATCTAAAATACGTTGGTGTACGTATGCCTGACGTATTTCCAACGAGTTTCGACGTATTCTCACGTATTCACCTTATGCCGGGCGATCGTGCAAGGCCCTGTCACGTATCCATAGCGTATCCATAGCGTATTGAACGTATACATAGCGTATGACTAACGTATTGATAGCGTATCACAGCGTATGCGAGCGTATGACTAACGTATGCTTAACGTATACTTAACGTAGCGTAGCGTATTCGTAACGTATGATGATGGGTTGATGTGTTCAACACGACAGACCATGAAGAAGTGAGGATGAGATACTCAAGGGACCCATTTATATACTCAAACCCTCCATAAGTTCCCAAAACGCCGAATGTTCGCTAGCTATACGGTACATAGGGGGGAACCCACGAGAAAGTAGACTGTACGATAGAGGGGCCGGGAACTTGACCGCTAGACCATGCAAGCTGATATATATTAATCTGATGATGTATAATATTAAAAATATAAATGTAATTTGCATTTTTCCCCCCACGAACGATAAAATTATTATTATATCACAAAGACTAGAATATTGTAAAGTAGGTACTATATAATATTATTGTTGGCCAATGGCTCTCTCTTTCCTGCCATTTCTTCTCTAATCAAGGTATAAAATATAAAACACATATATATAGACTATTCAAAGTTTAAACCTCCGGAAAAGGAGTCGTTACTCTGAGTTTCATGCCAATAACATGAATAAGGCAATCGTCAGACGATTATTACGCTCTGCCGTTTTGTCGATATTCATGAATTAATGTTGATAAATAATATATGCATATATAATATACACATGACACATGTGACTAATTTTAAATTATCGGACTTGTTCATGAGCATCGTTTTACTGGAAATGCCACGAAAGGATACCTAGACTGGAGTTGATTTTCCAACTCCATCGGTTTTTGGGGTTGAACAACACTATCTGGGGGCCTACCGATAGAGGGCTCACTTATTGTTACCGCTCCCATCGGACGACGTGACACTAGTCACGATTTGCCTAACTTTGCCCACCGTATCCTCAGCGTACAACGAACACCTGACCTATACCGCTGTAGAACGGCTGTCATGTACTCTTGATGAGTAACTCAAGGACCCATATATATACTCAGCCCCCCCCCCCCCCCCCCCCCCCCCCCACACATAAGTTCCCAAAACGCCGAATGCTCGCAAGCTGTACGGCACATACTCTAGCTGTACTATATAAACACGTTATGTTCGTTACACGATCGCCAGGCATATAAGGTGGATACGTCAGAATACGAGACTCGTTGGGGATACGTCAGGCATAGGTTAGACATACGGCACATATACGTTATCAACTCGTTCTCACTACGCTGGCTGTACGTTTCCCTGTCATCCGACGTACATCAACGTATACTAACTTACGAGTAACGTACCTCTAACGTATATCGGCGAATGTCAGCGTATGTCTAACGTACCACGAACTTCTCTAACGTATGTCAGCGAATGTCAACGTATATCTAACGTACCACGAACTTACCGGTAACTTATGCAGAACGTATTTAGTACACGTTGAGTACGCCGAGACATTTTGAACATGCTCAATAATGTTTCGCGGGCTCGACGTGTTCCAAATGTTCACAGCGTATATTCACAGCGTGCTCTAAGTATCCCCAACTTAGGGAGCACATCAAAAATCGACCGCACGGCAACCGCCGGTTCCGCCCCGTTGGATCGCATATCATTGTTTAGAACAATAGAAACTGGCTGCAACCGCACGGAACCCCACGGAACCGGCGGTTGCCGGGCGGTCGAGTTTTTATGTGCTCCCTAAAGGCCCTGTCACACCATAGCGTATGGCCTGAACGTGGCCTGAACGTATGCCGACGTATTCAAAAAATAGCTCGAAAATTGTCAGAGTCCAAGAACGTCCAACTTCCCAACGAATTGCGCAGGAAAAGTCGACATCGGTGATGGAATGGACGTATCCATAGTGTATCCATAGCGTATTAAATGTATACATAGCGTATGACTAACGTATTGATAGCGTATCACTAACTAACAAACTTATGACAGCGTATCACAGCGTATGCGTTCGGCGAGCGTATACCAACGTATACTTAACGTATTCTAAGCGTATGTCTGCCGTGTTCGACGTATCCTCAGCGTATCCTCGGCGACTTATGCCGCTGCAGAAATTAAGTTTCGTACACGGCGGGACAAGTGTTGCCAGTTCAAGTAAACGCAGCCTAGATGATAACTATTAAAATATCTAGAAGGGTAAATCTATAGGTTCAACGTATAACTTACGACGAGTAACGTACCTCTAACGTATGTCAGCGTATGTCAACGTATGTCTAACGTATGTCAGCGTTTGTAAACGTATGGCTAATGTACCACGAACCTATCGGGAACTTATGCAGAACGTAAGTTAAGCACACGTTGAGTACGTCGAGAAATTTTGAACATGCTCAATAATTGTTTTGCGGGCTCGACGTTTTCCAAATTTTCACAACGTATCACAGCGTGCTCTTAACGTAAACGACGTATCCCCAACTTACCACTAACTTGTATCAGCGTACACCAACGTACGCCAACGTATTTTTCGATTTTTTGCATACGTTGTCATACGTTCAGGCGATACGCCATGGTGTGACAGGGCTACCGTACAGCTAGCGGGTTCTCACATTGATATGGTATACGTAATGTGTCTGCCTTTTGGGGTGCTTTTTCGCAAAAATTGGGATACCGATGGGGTGTTTTTATTACAGCCCAAAGCGTCCAATTTGCATAAATTGGGTGTATTTTGAGGGTTTGTTTTTGTTAAAAGCACCTAATTTGTGCAAAATTGGGTGCTTTTCCAACGTTTATTTATTAGTCAAAGATTGAAATTTTGATTTATATTACATAAATATAAATTCATTTCTCTGAAATATGAAATTGTTAGAAGAAAACAATTGTTACTTTTTTTCAATAAACACGGGATGAGATCGTTCAAGCCAGTTTGTCGGTATGTTGGTGACAAAATGTTCGAAGTCCGGCAGGCACATCCACGTACGATTTTGGCAAAAGTAACCCCCAGGCGCCCCCCCCCCCCCCCCCCCCCCATCCCCACTCGTCCCTTTTTCCACGAATAACGTTTATTTATTAGTCAAAGATTGAAATTTTGATTTATGTTACATAAATATAAATTCATTTCTCTGAAATATGAAATTGTTAGAAGAAAACAATGGTATTTTTTCAATAAACACGGGATGAGATCGTTCAAGCCAGTCTGTCGGTATGTTGGTGACAAAATGTTCGAAGTCCGGCAGGCACATCTACGTACGATTTTGGCAAAAGTAACCCCCGCCCCCCCCCCCCCCCCAATCCCCACTCGTCCCTTTTCCACGAATAACGTTTATTTATTAGTCGAAGATTGAAATTTTGATTTATGTTACATAAATATAAATTCATTTCTCTGAAATATGAAATTGTTAGAAGAAAACAATGGTATTTTTTCAATAAACACGGGATGAGATCGTTCAAGCCAGTTTGTCGGTATGTTGGTGAGAAAGTATTCTTACAATACCAAGGGCTTGGCACTATTGAAATTTCGTAGCCGCCATCGTCTGACACGTGTAAGAAGGTTGTGTGAGCCCTCTAGAGTTTCATATCACATGGCCACAGAATAAAACCAATTGATTATACCATTTCTACAATTCAATGATTATACCGAGCATATAGACAGGAAATGAGAATGGCAAATCTTAGTATGGGTGGATTTAAAGTAATCAGAAAGGTTTGAATGTGACCTGAAGAGTGATATATTCAATATAATCATATTTTAGAAATCGTTTAACACAATTCTCAAAAAAAAGATACTTACACTGGAATTGACTTTCCAACTCCAGCGGTTTTAGGATGTAATCAATTAGTTCCAACACTTGATGAATATCCTAGAAATCATATAGGCCTAATCAAAATACATTTTTACATTAAAACCAACGGGGATTGAAAATGTAAGGCCAATCATGTCCACCGTCGTCTGTCTGTGTTCTAAAAAAGAAACCGTGACGCCCTCTGTAGTTTTAATTTAGTATTCTTATAACACAATGGTAACACAGCGTGACGTTTTCCATGAATTTTGTTTCAACTCTCAATTAACCGATGTCAATGTGTAAATGCCAGTTCTTACTGGAACAGAACGGGGACGCAGTGCGTCAGCAGCAATGTGACATCAGATAGCAGACTTTACAGCGCGGGAAGAATAAATCTAGCAGACGACAATACAGTTGATATTTATCTAGCAGACGACCAGTAAAGATGCTTAACTGGATATTGGTCACCGCTTTTCTCTTACAATATTTTGGAGTTACTGTTAGTTTAAACCAAGTGGATGTTACTACTGCGTGCTCTGTGTGAGTATGAAGATTTACATTTATTTGTCTCCATGTTGATTACAGAAGAACATATAAGATATTACAGATAAAGATACTTAAAATCTTATTTAATTTATAACCCAATACTTGCGTTGATAGTTCATTTGTCGGTAGATAATTATAAAAAAAATTATCTTTCAATCAATAATGCGAAAAATATGAGAGTATTATACATTTGTGCTGACTATGATACTCACAAACAATCACCCTATTTCGTTTTAATTCCGGGCATTTCTGAACAAGCATCCCTTTTATAACTTATAAACTTCTTTCTGTTGAAATGTTGTTCAACTGTCAAGATGACATTTTTGGGGATATAACTTCTCAGAAAACAGGGTGTACACAATACACATTTATTTAATTGATCTCAACTTGAAAATGTAGCTGTCGATTTATAATTCTACCAGCACGGATAACATAAAGGTCAACGACTTTAAACATGAGTTGTACTAACATGTTAAAACACTTTCCACGCGGCTATTGGTTTTATCAAATACAAAACAGATTGTTCAGAATTCTATCCCAACTTTCAATCAAAGTCTATCTCAAGGATTACTGAACCAATACTATACTTATTTGTACTTATTTTAATGCATTTCTCATGGTGATTCCAAATATGGTAATGATATTTAATTATTTTAACATTTTTGAAACATTTTTGTGAAATTTTGGATGTCGTCTGCAGACGCCTGCCGCGTGTAAAGCATTGAAGGGTATTATATTAATTAGTTGTTTAATATTTAATACTAATAGCAGTCTATAAACTTATACCAATCACTCAATATAACATTTAAATACTAAGAATCAAGTACCAAATACGGTCTGGCTATTAGCGTCTTATTTATATTATTGTGCCATTGCACGATTTGCTCCACATTCGCCTTGTAATTAAGATGTGTTCGGAGAAAATCCAATTAAGCGAAACCAATTATGTTCCCAGACTTATTGCATCATTAGGAAATCAGATGGCTTCACATGCGTAGCCTAGGTGTGAAAAATAATGCACCAAGGTGATCCTGTTATAATTAGTAGATTTGATATAGATATCATTACGCAGGGCTGACGATGGATTATTAACACTTTCCACGCGGCTATTAGTTTTACCATAATATACAAAACAGATTTGTCAGAAAACTTTCCCAAATTTCAAAGTCTATCTCAAGAATTACTGAATCAATACTAGGCATGTTTGTAGTCATTTTAATGCATTTCTCATGGTGATACCAAATATGGTAATGAAATTTAATTATTTTGAAATTTTTGAAAACAATTTGTGAAATTTCGGAATGTCGTCTGCAGACGCCTGCCGCGGCGTGTAAAGTGTTAAATTGGGGGCGGGATTGGAGGACATATTGAATTTTATAACGGATTAGAAGTCATGTTGTCGGAATAATAAATGTGTTTGAGAGACCCATTTGGGAACACGGTTATGCAATTGCAATGAATTGGACCGTCATGTACCGATTCAATTGAATGTAGAATAGGTCGATAACCTCTGTGATAATTCGTAATTTGTAACAGATTTAGGATTAGGGTTAAAGTTATGGTCCACGTATTTTTTTAGTTTTTTTTAATAATGTGTATCATGTGTATTGACCTCTTTTGGAATATGATGTTGCTCTGACCGCTGGTGTAAAACACCATTGAATGTATATTCATTTTAAATGGGTCAAAAGCCTGCGATCAGAGAGACCTGATGATTGGACAAAATGACCGTATGGGATTGTCCATGAAACTCCAGAGTAGCGATATATTCCGGAAGGTCTATACCTCTGAATTTTTAAACAAATGTTTATCATTTTCGGAAGGAAAAAAAGGATAGAGAGATACGCGCCATCGAACTATTTGCTCTTTTCAGTGAAATATACATTTCTTATACGAACATTATCATTTACTTCCTTTTGGGGGTTCACATTTACATTCTTATTTTAGTGTTCATGTCCTAACATTGACCTATTCTATCATCAGATCATGTAAATAAGACTATATCTTGACCTAGACCAAGTCTTTGCCTAGACTATATTATCATCAATAACCTGTACTTTACACGAGCGGCTACCAGACTATTATATTAAGAATAATTATAATAATAGATGGACGGGGAACGACAGATGGGATACACTACTGCAGACAATATTATTTTTATTACATTTGAAAACGTTTCATTCCTCCGTCAAGGTTAATAACGGTACAGCGAAACGTTTGTATGATAATGACGAGTCCGCCGATTTCCAGGAATTGAGGCACGCACGCGAGCATTGTTATAAATAATATATGTGAGTTGAAAAGTTCACTTGCATTCACGATAAACAACCCATAGTTAACGGCTATCACAAATGTCGATGTAGAGAAAAAACAACCTTGAAATACATGTGTTAAAGTATTTCATTTTTCGGATTTATTTATCTTATAAATAACTTTGTTTATTTATGTTATTTGTCGATTTCTTTTATCTTATTTTTATTTATTTATTTATCTATCTTATTTTTTAATATTTGTATTTATTTATTTATTTTTGTATATGTCAGTCTATTTGTTTTAAACCTTCAAGTAATAGTATTTTATTTATCTTATTTATTTATATCATAAATAAAATATAAACTAAAGTATTTCTAAATTTACCTTATAATTAAATAATTATTTATTCACATTTCTTTTATTTATTTATTTTGTTTAATTTTTAAAAATGTAGTTAGTTAGTTATTTTGTTGTTGTTTTTAATTTATTTATTGCTTTATTTATTTGTTTGTTTGGGTGGTTATTTAATGTTTGTGTTATTTTATTTATTTATTTATTTATTTATTTATTTATCTATTTATTTATTTATTTATTTACCTATTTGTTTTTTATTTGTATATATTTTTTTTATAATTTTTAGCATGTTTACTCTTTTTTGTGTAGAGATTTTAAACAAATTAAAACCTTTTTTAAATTGAAGAGCCTGTGTATATTGTCACAACACAGGAATAGTAGAAGGGTACAAATAATTATCTTATCCCATGAATATTGACTCAACATCCATGTTATATGCACCTAACACACAAGTTCTTGACCAGGTGCTTTTTTGTTAGATAATTCAATTAATCAATCCCGGTAATCGATACCAAAACACTGAAATATACATTAATCGAGATACTTTCTTTCCCTTTTAAACGGTTTTGGTTTATCATGTTTATAGCAAATGTCATGGAGTTGTATGGTCAACCTAGTATATTTCATATTCATACTCTAATTGATTGAGTACTCACCATTCCAACATTTGTAATATACTGCTTTATTTCTTGGCAACAAAAATTAAATATAGATGTTTCATTGTCATTTTCAAGGGTTGGTATGGTACCAAAGAATATTTTAAAGACAGCCCCACAATGCATTGCATTTTTGCAAAACGCCGTAAATCTGGTCCCCGATTCATCTCGGGTTTCCTTTTTCTTATTTCTAAAAGCTCGACTAGTTACGACTTACTCACAGCTACTGGAATACCAAAAAGGCAGGGGAACCATCGATTTCCCGATACGTGTCATGTGTGACAGAAAGCCACGATATCGATATCTTGGGGTACAAAGGTCACTGATACATCGATCATATTGATAAGAGTATAGATAAAGGGAAATCCAAATGTATCTTGAGATGGCGAAATGCATTGTGGCTGCGTCGTCAACATCTTCTTTGGTTACGGTATTGTACACAGTGTGTTACCGAAAGCATTCAGATATGTATTGTTGCCAGCAAGGGATTAAATCATGTTTCAGCGTATGTACATCACCAATCAACAACGGTGTTCGAGCGTCTGCATGGTTTAGGCTATTTAAATAAACATGCAGCACGCGCAGAACAACGACTAGAGATTTGAACGCCATTTCATAAATAGACAATGCAAATATAAGAACATAGTATTATTTTAATGTAGGCCTACTTTATTATTAACAATTTCATTCTATTTTCAAAAAACTGAAATGACCAAACTAACCTAATAATCAAGTTCCTGTCTAAGTTTCAAAACTTGATGAAGTTGGCAGAATCATTCCAAAAAACAACATAAACTGCGACTGCGATCGCGTATCGCGTGAAACATTATCCGCGTGGTGCGGATCAATCGGCGCGCTGGTTTCCCATAGCAGCGTTGTTGAACTCAAATCGACAACGCTTTGCTACTGTACTTAAAGGGGCACTAAGAGATGTGTTGGAGGCTAAGCCCTCAATTATGATTTTAAAAAAACTGGGATTAGCTTATTTATACAATTGTATTACATGTATGAACTTACACCTATAAGGATTAAGAAAAATCAGGCCTCTTTGTACAACAAAACGTCGATTCAAAAGATTCTGATCGGGCACGATCAGCATTTTACGTCAGACAGTATCCCCCTACAGTACGCTTGATAAATAACGCGAACCATATTTGCGTAGAGGGCGTTTTTCAATAAATAGCGATATGGTATTGTTTTAATCAAGTTTGGCTTGTTAGTAGAAACAACATTAATGGCACTTTTTAATGTTCACCTTGAATTCGGAAGTAAATTTTTAAAAATTCAAAAATGTCAACACCACTTATTGTCCCTTTAATTGTTTAATTAGGTATCACACTCATTTTGTCACTGCGCAGCACACACTACGCACATTTGCTACAACTTTTGTTCATTAGATGTGGTTACTTGAAACATCATAACTTAACAAGTGTCCACTCAATTTTTATGAATGTGGTGTCAAATTAGTAGGGTGAAACTTGCTCGGTTTTTAACTTTGAATTAGACAACATAAAAGTCCCTGGTCATGAACATTTCGTGTTTGGTGTTGTTTATTCGGTCATATTTTCTAGGTTAACGTAAAGACAATCAAAGCATTAATGGCTTAGGCCTAAAAAAAAAGAAGGTTTGATTGGCGTAACATGACCAAAACAAATAGGGTAGGTCGGTCGGGATTTTTTTATTATTATTATTTTTTTCTTCTTTTCAAATCACCTACTTTTGAACACTTGAAAAACAGCAGTACACACAAATCATAGCTCTAGCGTATTTAATTGCCGGGCAAAAATGTATCGTTGTGTTCAACAATATATCATTTCGATGGGGACTTAAAATAGCCGAAATTGAAAGCAAACAGTCAAAAACTTTAATACTTTGTTCAATTTTTATAAATATATATATATTTTTCCCCCTCAAAATAATAAAAAATAGTCAGGGTCGGCGATGTATTTAGGGTCGGTCGGGTTACGCCAATCAAACCTTTTTTTTTTAGGCCTTAGTGATGTCCTTTTGTAACACAGTTATGGAATTTCCACCGTCAGGTCATTCTCCATGCAATAAATATTTTGAAATTGATGACACAAAATTGTCTCTTTACACGCATCATTTTTTGAAAATTAATCATAAACATTTATTTCGGGGCTGCTGCTACAGATCATTCAAATTATTCCCAATAATCCACATTAATTTGAGAATGCTATCTAAACGGCACATCATCACGGGAAATTAGTTTTAAATCCCCACTAGAACTCATGCACTGAATTTGTATCTCAAGAGAATTTACCAAAATAAGATTCATAAGCCAAAACTTTAAATCCCACACGCAACATTCATAATAATTTATATTTCAAATGTATTTTGTTTGTAAAATCAGTGACAGTTAACTGTCACTGGTAAAATTCAAAAATATTTATTGCATTGAGAATGACCTGACGGTGATTATTACATCACTACGTTTTGCTTATAATAATTTGGTCCTATGTAGAAGCAGTGACAGTTAAGAAAATGTTCTTAACTGTCACTGGTAGAAGTTAGAACTAATCCTAACTCTTAACACTTTCCACGCGGCTATTGGTTTTACCATAATTTTTTATACAAAACAGACTTTTTAGAAACCTTTCCCAACTTTCAAGATTACAGAACCAATATTAGGCATGTTTGTAATTATTTCAATGCATTTCTCATGGTGATTCCAAATAAGGTAATGGTTATAATTTTGATATTTTTGAAACATTTTGTCAAGTTTTGGAATGTTGTCTGCTGACGCCTGCCGTGTGGAAAGTGTTGTATAACCTATATAATGAATACCCGTCGTAAAAGCGTATCTCCCGAATCTATTTAAAGTTGTTTTCTTCCTCTTCCTTACAGTTCCAATTGTATGAGCTGGTGTGGTTGTCAAAAAAGCCATGATCTAACACAGATTCAAAATCTAAGACATCAATGTCGGATACATTACAACACAACATACACAAGTAAGTGTATTTAAACAATATGACACATACCTGGAATGTTTGGCACAATGAAATGCTATACACAAATTATATATAAATATCATATAAATATCATATTAAAATCGTAAATGTCACGAAGCTTCTCGTGTGAATCATGTCAATTAAATCATGTTTCAGCGTGCGTGCTTCACCAATCAACAACGGTTGCCGAGCGAAGCTTCACACGAGAAATAGATCATTGAAGAAGATGGTATCGTTTTGTTAATCTAGGGCGCAGGTGGCTTATGAATGTGATATAAGCTTATCCTTTATATGCTTATATCTGGAATTGTCTGGATAAAAAAATGTTATTTTCTAAGTACCAATACGTGGAATTTAAAGCGCCATCGTATGTGCTCATATCTATAAATAAACAGTATGAAAAAAGTAACTTTCCAGGCAATGCCTAAATATAACGCTCACAACTGCATGATAGCTCTCACTTAAAATATCAAATTTCAAAATTCTGTGTAATTTCTCCTCTTTCATTTGAGATATTTATCCTAAAGAATGGTTCACTTAACCCCCTGACTACTAAAAAATACTACTTCTAAGCCTATAATTAAAGTGCAGAAGTTAGTATTATTTATAATTGATGTTTTTTAAGTTGGAGCTGCAGTTAAATAATTATGAACTTATTTGTGGTTAGTTACTTGATAGCACTTATGTTGCAAAAAACAAAACAAAAATGATAGAATATACTTGTATTGTAGATAGTCAACTGAATTTAACCCACTATTCTTTCATTAAAGATGCCGTAAGATGTCCAGATAAAAGGCTTTGTCTCTGTAAGGAAGACAATGCTAACTGCAGAAAATGTACTAAAGATGCTAGCAATGATCTGATGTGCTTCAAACAAATCATACCATCTCGAGAAGTCAGTATTTGTAAGAATGGCCGATGTGACACAGTGCCAACGATATGTGGAGCCATGTGCTTGGGATGTATGAGGTAAATCTGGCCATATTTGCACGCAATGTACATGTCCTTTGCACGCATTGTGCATGTGCTTTGCACGCACTGTACATGTGCTTTGCACGTACTGTACAACAGCCCTGGACCAACTGTACATGCACTATGTGTATGTCTTATGTACACCGCACATGTGCTTTGCACGCACTTGCCATGCACCTTGGACGCACGCAAAATTTGCTCCCTACATGTACATTTACAGTTTATGATGTGCCTTTACATTGGTACTTGTGTCTAAGATTATATCACCAACAATTGTCATTATTTCTAAAAACATGCTTAGATAGAGATAAATCTAATTTATGTCTTTATTAATATAGTCACTTGACCTGTTTTGCAGAAGAAATATTCAAATAACACGAGGATACAGCGCAAACAATAACTATGAACGTGTGATGTATTTTTGCATGGCGTTGCGAATTGCTCGATATTCCACAATAAATACAATATCGATATGCTCTATTTTATGTGTAGACCCAGTACAACTGCCTATCCAAGTACGGGAGGAAGTCAGTCAAATCACAGGCCTACCCGAAGACCCCCATCTGGAACACATCTACCAAAAATCACAGGGGAAGGTTCAAATCTTGGTAATCATGATCGCACATCATTACAGCCAGGACTCGCGGGTAATGACGGGTACAATCAAGGTAAGAACTGATTTAGATTATTTGGGTGGGTGGGTGGGGCCGTGGCGTTGTCAGGGGGGAGGGGCATTGCCCCCCCCCCAAAAATTACCCCGTCGGTACACAGCGCATGCCGTCGGTACATTCGTGATTTTGACTATGGGATTTTTTTTGCTGGCTTTGAAGACAACCACATCGACCTGTTCATGGTTGAATGAATAACATCAATTGAAAGTGTATATAATCCCTTGGATTACACTTCAATTTGTCAAATCCCTATGCAAGAAAGTGTCATTTTTTATTGGTCATCAAATTTAATAAATGGCAGCATTTCAAGGCGAAGGTTAACTGTTGGGTGAAAATTTATTGCACATTAAATGTGTAACATTTCAGTCTACATTTTACATTTTTACAACAGGTTTGTCTGTTTGTTTGTTTGTTTGTTTGTTTACACGGTCGGTCCTTACGGACACACGCTTGGGTCCTGAAAGGACCAAGCTCAAGCAAAAATGCTCGGGCCAGGCTTAAAAAGCCTATATAAGCATGCTGGCTGAATGAAATGAAAGTTAGAAAAGATGGAAGAAAAGAATAAAGTAGAAAGAGCCACTTCCAACAAATAAAGTTAACAATTTTGCTGTCAGCATCGGACATGAGAAAAGAATAGTCTTGATCCTAAGGCAGGGCTGTCAACGTTTTACTCAAATCCGCCCGAAAAAAATGCTAATGTACGTATAAAGGGTGTTGATAAACATTTTAATTGAAACATTTTTGAGGCGGGAGATTTATATGATAAGCGGGAGTGCGGGAGAAACAGTTTCTAGGCAGGAGAGTTGACAGCCCTGGGTTAAGGAGCCTAACTGTTTTCCAGAAAAATGCACATTTCCCAGGGGGGACTTATTTCTTTTGACCTGTTTATTACGACCCCCATTCAATTATAGAATATCATAATAAGAAGTGCCTTGAAACAGAAAACCAAACCATGTCGGCGTCAAAACTTATTGGAGAGATTGAAAAAAGATAAGATAGAGACAACTCAAAGAAATGAAATTGGATATAAGTTGTTTCTGTACCAGTTACTATGGCAACGGATCGTTCTTTCAGTGTGGCGCATGCAATTTGACACCTATTTTTGACCATATCAGATAACGGATGTGCAAGTGTCAGTTCTAACTTAAATCTTTCACTTCACATCGTTTTAAAATGATATGATGATTCATTTCTTAATTATTGAGAGTGATCGCATCGACATCGGGGCGACTATTCTTGTTGAAACAAATCAATCTAATTAATTTCATTAAATGTCATATTTTAACACAATAATTATAGTGTGGAGATTCACCGTTTACATGTTTTCAATATAACACGTAACCCAATTTAAAAAGTATTTTATTCCACTGTTTCACTCAGTGTTTTATTACACCTAAACTTGAAACCACGAGCACTCGTCGGGACAATGAGTGCATCTTTTCAGGTCGATAAGAAAGTGAAGAGTTTATACCTATATTACTGTTGAGAAGTTATTACATGACAGAGACTATACGCGGTCTTTATAGCGGTTCCCGATGGTCGATCTTTATCCGAGACACACATAGCTTCAATGGAAAATACCGGCTTAGCCGTCCTTGTAATTTAAAATTCACTGATCTTCAATGTTATAAGCATATCGTTAACGGTTTCATGGGTTTGGATATGTACTTTGTTGTGAGGTCTTAACACTTTTCACGCGGCTATTGGTTTACCATTGGGAGCGATCATTATTTACGCCAGGGGGCAATGAAGGAAATCCGGGGGGGGGGGGGACACGAAATATTTTCTTAACATGACATGATGGGGGGGGGGGGGGGTACGCGAAATGTTATTCTGGCAAAGAGGGGGACATGAATTTTTGATGGTCAAAAGTACAAAGATGAAAAAATTTCGCGCGTTATACACCTATAAGTTGTAAGACGCACTATACGACCCCCGGGAGTGGTGCGTCACTTTACTGAGGTGCGTCAACTTCTCATGTACCATGACGCACCATGTGTCAAAAAAACGACGGACCATTGCCATCCAAATACGCACCCTTAGTCAATTTTTGGACGCACCATTGGTGGATTCTGACGGACCATGACGACGCACCCCGTCGTCAGATATCGTTGACTAAACTGGATAAAACACGATGACTACTGCAAATGAAACTACTTTTGATTCACGGGGGATCTGCCCTTATTCGATGTTGTCAACCCTGGCTCTCGAATATATAGACTACCGGACCGGGACCGGGATGGACGGAACCAAGAGGAGAACTTTTACATGCACAATAAATGTCTGACTGGTCTAAAATTCATAAAATATTTAACTGATTATCATAAACGTCAGGATGAGGATGAAACAATTTCGAGAACATTTCCCATTCTGCTTCGACTCGTTCAGTGGCATAACCAGGAGGTGGGGTGGGGTGGGGTGGGGTGGGGGAGGGGGCATCCTTCATCCCTTGTTATACATGTATGTAGGGGTGCGCCTATTTACTATAAACGGGAGGTAAGTAGAAAATTGGGTTCTCGAAAGTGTATTTTAACCAAAATTGGGTTCTCGTAAGTGTATTTAAACATTTGAACTTCGGATTGGAAATTACACCTTCTATAAACCATCAAAGAATTTAAGGGGGCATTTAAAAATACCAAACACTTTTCTGATTTAATCAATACCACCCATATACCTCGAGAAAAGGCATTAAAGTAGAGCCTGGTTGGCGGTATCAAGGAGTTATGTGGTGTAGTAGGCTAATAGCGTATATTAAAGGTCGTATGTTGTTGTTCGTAAACATATACACTGTGACGCACCCATGTAAAGTGACGAACCTTGACGCACCCTCCTTCATTTTTTTGACGGACCAAAGACTGCCACTGACGTACCCTCCGTCAAAAATTATTGGTAAACGACGCACCCACGACGCACCTCTCCCGGGGGTCGTATAGTGCGTCTTACAACTGATGTGTATTACGCGCGCATGTTTTCCCAAATTTTTTTTTTGGGGGGGGGGGGGGACAAATATCTAATCTAATCTAATCTTATCTAATGCTAAAAATGTACATCAATCATAGCAAAAATAAGTGTAAAATCAATAATATTGGCCTGCTATGCGCGCATTTATTTAGTCACAACAATCTTGTCGATTCGCTTTCATTTCTTGCACCCCTCCTCTCCATATAAAATAACCTAGCTAAACCACTGTTGACACACCGTGCATTCTTCACAGACATGCAGGGTTAAGTTGTACCATCATTAAATTTAAAAAATGGGAGGGAGGGACATGATGTTTTTTTGATACTTGAGGGGGGGGGGGGGGGGGGGGTGGGGGGGGAGGGGACTTGAATTTATTCTGTGTTCAAGATGGCGGGTGTTGAAAAAAGTGCACAAATAAAACACAAAAAACCTCCATTCCCCCTCCCTGGCGTAAATATTGATCGCTCCCTTATACAAAACAGATGTTTCAGAACCGTTTCCAACTTTCATGGTCAAGGATTACTGAACCAATACTAGGCATGTTTGTACTTATTTTAATGCATTTCTCATGGTGATTCCAAATATGGTGATGAAATAATGAACAATACTTTTGACATTTTTTAAACATTTCGTGAACTTTTGGAACTGTTGTCTGCAAACGCCTGCCTTCATAGTTAAACTATAGCTAGTCACCTTTCCTTAACTATACACATTATTACAACAAAATTATCATTAAATTAACCCTCGTGAAAATGTGAGTATATTAATTTAAACACTTGAATGAAATAAGGGCCCGCTCATACACATGATATAGGCTACCCTTTAAAATGCTTACAACAAATATACAATTTGGTTTGTTGGGGGTGGGGGAGGGGGAAGTTGACTGGATAATGTGATATAAATATCCTTGCGGTTATAGTATATTGTATGTACTTATTTTTGCACCTAGAATTATTACGAATTATATATTATGGATATAAACTAATGCTTCAAATGTATGTTCTGTTTTTGTAAGTTCCAATCTGTGTCCCGTGTTCACATCCTGTACAGTTTGTTATCCATGGTTATCATTTTGCTTTAACATTTCAGGGCCTGGTTCTGATAGCAATGTGTTACCTCAGGAGGAAAACCAAACAGCAAAAATCATCGCAATAATAACGTGTACAGTAATGCTGCTGATCTCCATCTCTGTGTTCATTGTGGTATTAGTCAAATTGAAACAACAAAATGATAGTGGAAACCAACCGTAAGTATTATTGGGAGTTCAAAATCTTTTTAAAACCCCTCAAAAAATGTGTTATTTGCCTTAAATTCTTACATTTCGTGATATGTTCATTATGTCCATGGGTGGAAAGCTGATGCGTTTCCAATGATGCCGCAATCACCTGTTTCAGTGTTCGGCCATTTGCTTGAATAACCTACTTGAAAATGTGGGGAGGTCGATCTGAATCTGAATGTGCTAAAATCACCCCAGTATTTCGTGCTCAAAAGAGTTGAACTCACTGTAATATTGGTAATGTTGTCGAATATTCCAAAGCTCAAAGGAGGAATTACTAAGAATTATGTGAATTATGTTTTCTCTAAGTCTGGCACATGCTCTGGATAAGATTTGCTACGGAAACGATGCCTTATTATATGAATGTGAAATGTCGCTGAAACTTATGAAATGACTTGCAATTTATATAATGAAAGAAATAAAGTATATTTTATTTCCTGGCAAATTTAATGGTCTTATGTTTTGCTTTGTCGGAAACATTGCGTTATGGTTCTGCTTTACACGGACCTCAATCACTATCAAATGTCATGTAGCAAGCAGATATAGCAAGCAGTGATGGTTCGCGGATCTACCCGCTGAGGTTAACAAAGTAGGACGGTGATAGCATAGCTTAGCTTTATTCATCATGTTCAACCATGATGAAGAAATGATTAAAACATATCATTTTATTCTGTTCATTTGATCTTCTTCAACTATCTTAAAACTATAGTTTGAACAGCTCCAAATTGGCGAAGCCTCCTTACAGCAGCGAACCAATATACACTAGCAACCAAAAGTATTAGGACACTTGGTTATGGTGTCAAAATCATCCCATATGTTCAATTTGGAGTGTAATATTTCATTACGAGTTGAACAAATGTGTTGTTGAATCTCTTCTCATTAATAAATTCATGTTTCCTGTAACATCTGCTAATTCAATTCCATGGAATAAAAGAAAACATGTGCCATCATGAAATCCCCATACAAATTTCCCATTGGAAATAGCTCATGAATAATTCATCAACCTCGTTATAGCCAATGTAATCCTATGTTGGAGAGTCTGACAATTTTGATTTTCTTTCAAAAACACCCTTCTCAATTGTTTGTCAATGGATTCACTGAAGTAAAACTAATCCTAATATTGTCACAAGTCTTTAATCTCTCACACATATTGACACCTGATCTCTTCATTCATCTTCAAAATAAGATATTTGTGAGGGAAATTTAGTTTCATTTTGACACTTTTACTTTCATATTTTAAATGGGAACCAACCAGATTCTTTGTACTTTCTCATAGCACCCACATGACCTGGGCACACTACACAGGGCTATAATTTCATCATACTTAATAATTTTTGTCAAGCTATTTGACTCAAATTAACTAAATAGCTCTAAATAGGCCTATACATGTATCGATGCAAAAAAACCTAGTCACTGAAATATTGTTACAAATTTTTCCTTTTAAATAATAATGTCGTAGGAATATCATCCCAAATTTAATTTAACAAACTTTTAAGAACTTTCCATTCATTTTATAACCTTAGAATACCAAAAACCTAACACAGTAGTTCAATAGATTCCCAGTGTTTTCTCTCAATTTGCAGCTTGCAAAGTGTCCTCATACTTTTGGTTGCTAGTGTACATTAGAAGGACGCGGGCTCGCATTAAGGAAACGTGCGCACTGTTATCAATACTTCGAGAGGATTACCCAGTGCATATATTTAAATTCGGGGCTAACTGCATGGGTAAGTTTCCATTATGTTGCAAATTACATCTACGCTCATGCGTGTAAACTACTCAATGAGCGTTGCAATACTGCACAGCCGGTTGGTTGCACACAAGAATTATTATGTCATATATAGCAACCAGCTTGGATGGAAGCAAGGCGAATATTTAAATTTATTGACGGATTTTAGGGCATCAATTTATAGCGCTGCTAAGCGGGCCTTGTAACCTAATGATATGCGTGACGCATGCGTGTGGCCAAAACCGCGTGCATGTGACCATAGTCTTGCGCGTACGATTTGATGAGTTTTGCTCGCGAAGAGATAAAAACCGAATAATTATTTCTCGCCAATGTGGAACTGATTAAACTATAGTGCTACTTTGTAAAAAAATAGAAGAAGAAAAATCTACAAAAAAGCTCCTTGATTTTGGTCTGTATACTTCATGTACTTGATTACATTTACCGACGCTACTTTGAGGTAATTCTGGAAGCTCTATTTCATACTTCATATAAAGGGCGAACCATACGATATCCAAAGGGGGTGGGGGGCAGGGTAAAAAAAATCGTAGGAACAAAATTAATTCATCTTAGCTGCAAATAGCCTCCACAATCCACATCCAGGAGAAAAATAGTCGCCTATCGCGCCTCTTCTGGCTATCAAAAAATCGAGTGATTACACATGCTGCAAGTATTGATTTGTCCCAGTATTGCACGATACTGGTACATAATTGTGTTCTTGTATCGGCCGATACTGGAACATTAATTTTCTGGAACACTTGACTTTGTACCAGTTTCGAACCATACTGCGTGTTCCAGTAGAACAGTCAGTACACTTTTCCCCTCATTTGATTTGAATCAAAATCGGGAAAAGTGTACTTTAGATCCCAGATACTGGTATAATGCAGTATCGTTCAATACTGGAACATAAAAGTTGCCAGTTTTTATGTTCCAGTATCGGGCGATACTGGTACACGTGATACCAGTGGTTTTGTCCCAGTATTGAACGATACTGGAACATTTTATCAGTGTGCCAATATCACCAGATACTGGAACACTGACTTTGTACCAGTATCGGACGATATCTAGGCGTTCCAGTATCGGACGATATCTAGGCGTTCTAGTATCGGACGATACTAGTACAGTCCAGAATCTGGGACCTTAAGTACACTTTTTCCTCAAAAATCTATTTATCGCATATTGAAACTAAGCTAAGGATATGCATATATATTCAACTCTTAGCTGATATTAAATATGGTCTGCATTTGACTCGGGTATGCATTAGTCGAGGTATGCCCACTATAAGAAGCTATTAAACAATTTCCTTTCTGGAAATTAAATACAATTGATTACGCTGCTGTATGATTGTATCTGATTGCGAGGACATGGACCCTTGAATAAGTCTGATTTGCACTTTTCTGCATAAATCCGTAAGAAAAGTGTAAACAATATTGATACCTTCGATCATGTCGGTATGAAAGCAAGCGGCTATTCGATACTTTATCGGAACACTCAACTCCGGGGGGGGGGGGGGGGGGGGTACTCACGTATGTAAGGCATACGGGGACGTGCCGCTCCAGTGGGACGTTTTTTCATGAGACATCCTTAGCCATGGGTAGGCTTTTCAACTGAAAAATCCTTAGACATGGGTCCTGTTTGTCTATTTTCGCGAAAATTTGCCAAAATTAGAAATGGGTAGGGGTTTTGAATCTCCAGCGGCACACCCCCGACCAAACCAAATCCGAGTACACCCCCCCCCCCCCCCCCCCCCCCCCCCCCCATCCCGGGCACTCAACCCGTATTGCGACTTTATTTTCGAATGCACTTGTAGAACAAAAATGATCGTGTGTCAACTAGACAGCATTGGCGGTTAAGTTTAAGAATACAAAAATAACTTTCCAGGTCGAAAGATTCCACTAAAAAAATAAGAAGCATCAATTCGAATGATAACACATGGCCATTGAAATTGGATTGAGAACATATCGCTTTTAGGAATAACATCGCTCTGAGAACAGGACCATAGTTTTATATTTTCTTATACGAGGGGCATTCAATAAATACCTGCAACCATTGAAAATCTCTGAACCGTGACACGTGTCAGTAAAATAAACTTATGATACATAAACTGTAAGTCTTACTCTTTTCTCACAGAAAATTTTGAACACGTAGGCCATTTTTATCGTTACATTTTAGCACTGTGAATACCGTGATCTCATGGCACTGGTTACTCTCTAAATGTAAAACGAGTGGAAAGAATGGAAATTCACTCGAAAAGGAATGAAGTGAGTGAAACGCAGGTCAACCCTCTAAAATGAGTGTGAACGTTAATTTTTCGCTTTCAATAGAGTGGAACATTTTCATATAAAATCCCCTTTCGCTCCTTTTAGAGTGTTTTTCCACTCAGAAACGTGTTGTCCGGCGTTTAACTCCTTCAAAGATTGAAAATCCACTCTTTTACATTTAGAGAGTAGGGAATTAAATGTTACATTGGCGGGAAATTTGAAAAACAAGTTTATGGCATGCATTAAAATACGTGCGTTTACGGTGTTAATATTGGCGCTTGATTTATAATGCTGATTCTTGTCAATTTTCAGTGCCCAGAGACCATGATGTTTATAGTACTGAAACTACATGATAAAAATGACCTACATGTTTGTAATTTTCCGTGAGAAAGGGTTAAGACTTACAGTTTAAGTATCATAAGTGTATTTTATTGACACATGTCACGGTTAAGAGATTTTCATTGGTTGTAGGTATTTATTGAATGCCCCTCGTACTTTTAGAGGGTTACAAACACATACAAATACGTTACAAAATGCATGCAGCATAAAATATTAAATGGTAAATTGAAAAATCTGTTTAGCCAAACAGACCATCCCTTATGACCAACGAATCCGCACCTCTATCTGGGTCACATACTGTATGCGTTTACGGTGTTAATATTGGCGCTTGATTTATAATGCTGATTCTTGTCAATTTTCAGTGCCCAGAGACCATGATGTTTATAGTACTGAAACTGAAACTACATGATAAAAATGACCTACATGTTTGTAATTTTCCGTGAGAAAGGGTTAAGACTTACAGTTTAAGTATCATAAGTGTATTTTATTGACACATGTCACGGTTAAGAGATTTTCAATGGTTGTAGGTATTTATTGAATGCCCCTCGTACTTTTAGAGGGTTACAAACACATACAAATACGTTACAAAATGCATGCAGCATAAAATATTAAATGGTAAATTGAAAAATCTGTTTAGCCAAACAGACCATCCCTTATGACCAACGAATCCGCACCTCTATCTGGGTCACATACTGTATGCGTTTACGGTGTTAATATTGGCGCTTGATTTATAATGCTGATTCTTGTCAATTTTCAGTGCCCAGAGACCATGATGTTTATAGTACTGAAACTGAAACTACATGATAAAAATGACCTACATGTTTGTAATTTTCCGTGAGAAAGGGTTAAGACTTACAGTTTAAGTATCATAAGTGTATTTTATTGACACATGTCACGGTTAAGAGATTTTCAATGGTTGTAGGTATTTATTGAATGCCCCTCGTACTTTGAGAGGGTTACAAACACATACAAATACGTTACAAAATGCATGCAGCATAAAATATTAAATGGTAAATTGAAAAATCTGTTTAGCCAAACAGACCATCCCTTATGACCAACGAATCCGCACCTCTATCTGGGTCACATACTGTATGCGTTTACGGTGTTAATATTGGCGCTTGATTTATAATGCTGATTCTTGTCAATTTTCAGTGCCCAGAGACCATGATGTTTATAGTACTGAAACTGAAACTACATGATAAAAATGACCTACATGTTTGTAATTTTCCGTGAGAAAGGGTTAAGACTTACAGTTTAAGTATCATAAGTGTATTTTATTGACACATGTCACGGTTAAGAGATTTTCAATGGTTGTAGGTATTTATTGAATGCCCCTCGTACTTTTAGAGGGTTACAAACACATACAAATACGTTACAAAATGCATGCAGCATAAAATATTAAATGGTAAATTGACAAATCTGTTTAGCCAAACAGACCATCCCTTATGACCAACGAATCCGCACCTCTATCTGGGTCACATACTGTATGCGTTTACGGTGTTAATATTGGCGCTTGATTTATAATGCTGATTCTTGTCAATTTTCAGTGCCCAGAGACCATGATGTTTATAGTACTGAAACTACATGATAAAAATGACCTACATGTTTGTAATTTTCCGTGAGAAAGGGTTAAGACTTACAGTTTAAGTATCATAAGTGTATTTTATTGACACATGTCACGGTTAAGAGATTTTCAATGGTTGTAGGTATTTATTGAATGCCCCTCGTACTTTTAGAGGGTTACAAACACATACAAATACGTTACAAAATGCATGCAGCATAAAATATTAAATGGTAAATTGAAAAATCTGTTTAGCCAAACAGACCATCCCTTATGACCAACGAACCCGCACCTCTATCTAGGTCACATATTGATCTCTAAGTTAATAATATAATAAATACAATGTACAAGTAAAGAGTAAACATGTGAAAACTTAAGTTAGAATTATCAAACGGTTTTACTCTGTCATGTCAGGATTAAAGGATGTTCAAGTTTATGATATACTTGCTGGATGACCCAATTTGAGTCTTCCCTCTAGTAGTCCCAGAGGGTGTAGGATTATACGTGTAAAGTGTTGTCTAGATTGGGTGTCATTTCTAATTGGATTGATCTGGTGGGAGTAAAACAGAAGTAATCTTGCCACTCTGATAGTAATCAAATTGTAGTATTTTAATAAAAGGGTAATGTCTAATCAATTAATACGCCAAAGTATATCCGGTGAAATATTAATATCCGTAACCATCCGCAACGGAACAACAACAAAAATAAACTACTTTTATTCGATGAACCCGACCCACCCATATTTTTTCAATTTTGAGTATTTAAAAAATAAATTCAACAGAAATTGTTATATAATGGAATTTTATATTGACATTTTTAATAAGAAAAGAAAAAAGCACACCAAAACCCTGACTGACCGAACCTTCCCACCAGAGAGCTTCGTCAACTAGATTACCAAACTTGCCATAATTCGATTGAAAATCAATCAGCAATGGTGATGAACAGATTTGTATCATGTAAAGAGATTATAATTATATTAAATCCAGGAAATTATTAACACATATCATGGTAGCCTATAAAACACTTTGTATGATAAGTTAAGTAATAATCAATTGGAAGACTAATTTTTGGCGGCAAAGGGTGTGTCTTGTCGTCTGCTTGCCTTGCTAATGGATTCGCGGAGGTTAATAGCGCGTCAACCTTCCGCTACGGGGCACCTTGATAATAAGTTTTAATTTAGACTAAATTTAAACTTAGAAACAGTATGCTTCGGGCTAGGTTCATGCATTCTATTACCGTTTTACAACGGGATAGACAAGTGCATTACCATGAGAGCTTATGGGTAAAGTAAGGTAGCGTTAAGTGTTCAGCGTACATTGAACCACACTCCCTTTCGTAACATTAAAAACTGCATACAGGGTGGATCAAGTAGGCCTATTACACGATCTTGAATGGGCATATTAAAATGGTGTTGGAGATATTATACCTATACTCGTATTTCCCTTCCTCCGCACAGTAACGTAACTGTACAGGCGCAGCATCCGCACGCGTAAGTGACTTCCGCCTTATTACGTCAGCGCTTCGAGTAGGCGTGTGCGTTTAGGTACTGCAATTAGTGAATGACGCAGTTAACATGGTAACGTCACTGTTTCGTGATAGAAAAATAGACTGTAAGAGGTTTTTATTTAAAATTACGGTTAAAATGTAGGAGCCCTATATATAGCTTTAATCTAAAACTGTTGACTTAGTTAGCCCGCGACTCGTCATAATAGGCCTAATAAGTAAAGCTAGGCCGTATCTCTCTTTAAAATTAATTTAGTATCAAAGAAAGAGTCTCTAATAACATGATAACTGATGCTATCAAGGATAATCATCGAAGCTAAACTTGGCACATTTGAGGCTGAAATCCTTCAGACGATAACTGCCAACGTTTAAGTTATCATATAGGTTACATCATAAGTTATATTAAAGCCGCACTGTATAGCTAGTACGTATGGCTCATACGTATATTTGATTGTCGTCAAAATAATGTTTTGCGTCACCATACGTACAACCATTGAAAATTGAACTAAACCAGTGCAGATATTTACATAATGATAATATAGACATATTTTCATTCGTCTCGATTTAATTTGTAAGTTCGCTGGTATGTATGGTGATGCAAAGTATTACGTTGGTGACTATAGTATTTTATGCACAAGTCACTTATATGTATTGGCTATGCGTACTAGTTTTGCAGTTGCTTCCTTAACACTTTCCACGCGGCTGTTGGTTTACCAAATACAAAACAGATTGTTCAGAAACCTTTCTCAAATGTCAACGTATTACTGAACCAATACTAGTCATGTTTGTACTTGCATTTCTCATAGTGATTTCAAATATGATAATGAAATTAAATAATTTTGAAATATTTGAAACATTTTGTGACATTTTGGAATGTCGGCTGCAGCTGCCTGCCGCGTGGAAAGGAGGTGTCAACCCTTTTTGGCGCCAAATTTATCAAGCACTGTAACTTTTAAACTACGGTATATATAAATGTGATGTACATAAAAGTATAAAAAAAAATTAAATGAAATGAGTCAGAGAATCCAATTTTGGTATCAAATGTTACTAAATAAAGTGATTTTTACATTTTTGCCCCCAAATCAATCACTTGGCGCCAACATTTTTCAGACATGCTTACAAAATCTATTTTTGGTAAAAACTTCCAAAATTTCACCAAAAATCATCTAAAGTCAATTATCTAGGATCACATTTTTTTGGGGGCTTAACAATTTGTGTTTAATCCCAAAAATCACTCAAAAAAAGACTCATTTCATTTAAAAAATTGTATATTTTTATGTACATTACATTATTAGTCTAAAAGTTACAGTGCTTGATAACTTAAAAATGGTTGACACCTCTTATATATGAATTCTCCATACCGCATTCCTTACCATTAACTCAAGGGTCCAACAATTAAAACGATGCATAATTAAGAAATATGCAGGAAATAATTTCTAAATCATACAATTTGAATGATACAACAGTGAATTCGTAAACCTGTTCATACAAACATGCACTTTATGGATACTTTTAATGCTAGTTTTTAAAGTTTAATATTCATCACAACTAAAAATAAATCCTTAAAGTCAGACAACGTATCAGTTCACCCCCGGTATGATTCACTCATGTCATAAATAATCCGTGAAAGGTATTGCATGATACAATGTAGGTGGGATCTTCACGGTCTTGTTGCAACGGTCTTGTTGCCAATACTGATAGTTCACTACAATAGGGTTATTTCACACAGCCTAATTTCACCTGTTACGATATGTCCTATACATTTTGATTGTAATGGTGTATAACAGGTACATGCGGCTGATATAGAATCATAACATGTTTCAAGATGACCTAATATATCTATAATAAGATAACTCAAATCGAAATAGATTCACCGTGAAACAAACCCCAAAACGAGAATAGAGTTACCGCGAAGCCTTCAAACTTTCAAACAGTCTTAGTATTCTTTGGGTCAAACCGCTACCCCCTTGTGGTAATAGTGGTAAAAGTTTGACTATTTCGAAAGTGTTTGGAAGCTTAAAGGCTTCACAGTGATTCTATCCTCGTTTTGGGGATTTGCTTCAGAGTGAATCTATTTCGATTTTAGTTATCTTATTATAGATATAAGGTTTATCTAGAAACATGTTACGATTCTATACTCCTCACAAAAAGTATCAAGACACGTAACAAATGAAAGGGTACGGATTAATCGAAGCAAATAACTCAGTGCATACATTTGTTCTGCATACTTTGACTCCTCGATTATTGAGGTGCGATGATGCGGAGCAGAGTTATTGCCATTTCAATGGTCGTACATGTAGGTCCAGTTTCAAAAGTGACAATCATCCCTATAGAAGCATTTTTGTACACGTGTGTAAAGCATGAACCTGATCATTCTCTATCATAAAGGGATGATTGTCACTTTTGAAACTGGACCTACGACCATTGAAATGACAATAACTCTGCTCTACATCATCGCATCTCAATAATCGAGGTGTCAAAATACGCCGTAGAACAAAATTATGCACTTAGTTATTTGCTTCGATTAATCCATACCCTTTCGGGCCGTTAATTGGGCGTTAATTATTGGGTCATTTTTAAGTGTCTCGATACTTTTTGTGAGGAGTTTATATCCGTCGCATGTACCCGTTACACATCATTACAATCACTTTATTTTCATTAGATAGCTAGCTACACACAAATGAGATATCCCATAACATTTTTCCGGACCCCGTAGGACTTCCAAAAACAAATTTAAGGGGTCCCCAAGAAATTGAGGGGTCCTGAAGTGTGGGTATTTAATTTTTTTAAGTTTTTTACGGGCAGTTTTAATGAATTTATATTGTGAGCAAAGGATGGATATGTAATTTACAGAATTTCTAAAGGTTTCCATTTCCATACATCGTCAAATTTAAGGGGTCCCTTCAATTTTGATCGGGACCCGCAAGTCTTTCTAATTTGAAACCTGACGCGTCACTATTAGAAAGTGAGAGATCTAGGACGCGCAGACGCGTCAGAATGCGACCCCTGCATCAGGCATAATTATAGTGCACAAAAATATTCAATTCTATTTGTCTGTGCACACAAAAAATTCTAAACCGATGGATATAAATTTTCAAGCTTTTAAAACTGAAAAAGTGCATTTGTACTCATTATGACTCATGAGTTGTTCCGACTTATTCTATGACTAATTCCCGTTAGTTAATATTTCAACATTCGACATCTAACATTTGTCTTAAGGGGAGCCTCTTTCAGATTTTATAGAAGATATAACGTATAGCAAATACATGTCTAAGGAGTAACATTGTGTTTATCAATTAAAAATTCTAATTTTCCAAGTGTCTTGAAAATATTTGTGGTGCGTATGATTGATGCGGGCTGTGATATTCTTCTGGACAGTTAAGTTAAGTCAACTAGATCATGCCACTTACGTTTGTGCAACATAACTAAAATGTAAAAAAGATTCACTCTGAAGCAAATTTAAAAAACAAGAATTCTTTTGGTCACACTTTTACCAACAGTTTTGACTATCTAAGTGTTTGAAAGCTTGAAGGCTTCGTGATAACGCTATTCTTGTTTTGGGGATTTTGTTCGGGTGAATCTATTTCGATATTATAGTTATGAAAATCAGAATTTCAGATATAAATTCTGAGTTTCATGAATGTAATTGACATTGAAATTATGAAGGGCGTATTTTATTAAAACGTCAATGTCAACACGATGACAACTATCACTTTGATTGTGACAGAATAAAATGAAATGAAATAGATGAAAAGCCCAACGTAAATATTAAAGTACACCACTTTGTTAGATTTGACCACGGAACAGGCGGAGGCAACATGATATCCTCCTATAGTACTACTTCCTATGATTAGGCCTAAAAAAGAAGTTATGTTGTCCTCCACAGGTTTTAGAGAGGAGGGGCGGGCGGGCGGGAGCTCAAAGTTCAGCCAACAAGCAGTTGAAATCACACAAAGAGTCGCACATATGCTATAAACACTAAGTTTAATATTCAATGCTATTTAAACTGTTAAAACTATTTAAAAATCTGAAGGGAAACAATCTGAAAAAGAAGAAGAAAAAAATCGGGGGGAAAAAAATCGGGAAAAAAAAATCGGGAAAAAAAAATCGGTGCGGCCCTAAATCTCACGAGCGGGCGGTCGAGGGCAACATATCATTTTTTTTTCCTTGTGTTGATTAGTTGGTAACGAAATCTGTCAGCGAAACTTCACATCGTTACGACACCATTGAATATCACTGTGTTTAAAGATTAGGGATCAAAAATTAACGTGCAGCTGCGATTGGAATCTGACAGAATATTTAATAATTACAAATCTGTCAATATTTAACCTTCCTCCTGCGATATGCATGTTTCATTGGTATGATTCATTTTAAATATGAATATATCTTTTTCGTTCTGTATTATATTGCTGTTTTTGCTCTTTTTAACATTTTATCGAAACTTCGCTCCACACATCGATGTATCCCTTATAATCAACAGTACAGTATGGTAGTCACTTATATTCTTTTGGCAATTTCGATGTGAAAATGTTTTTCACAAAATCTATAATCATGATAATAATGATTGGAAATATACCTGGCAGTCTGTCACTGTATAATCACTAATATACAAATACTACATGGTAGAGGGGAAATAGAGCAAACTATTTTCCGAGGTACTGGCTACGGGCCTATCACTCCGAACCCGAAGGGTGAGGGATGATAGACCCGTAGCCAGTACCGAGGGAAAATAGTGTGCCCTATTGCCCCGATCATACCATGTAGTATTTGTTTTATTACACCTCACTGTGACTCTGGGAATGAGGTTGTAGGGAAATAGTCAAAACTATTTCCCTAGGGAAATAGTACTTGTAATAGAAATTGGCCAAAGAATTGGCATGATTAGTTCATGAATATTTATGAGGTGTAATAATAGCAGATATCGATCAGGGTGAGCATGGCAGAGACAAAAAAAATCTTTCTGGAAACCTTTTTGAGAATTGATATTTTCTGCAACTTGATTTTTTGTTTGGGGGGGGGCTAATTCCGCCCGAGTTTCATTGCATTTAGTGGGCAGAGTGGAACCTTGGGGGGAAAATGGGATGGGGTGATGCGTGCGTAGCGCGCGAAAATTTGGTCTTATTAAGTCAAAATTGCTTACAATTAGCTAACTTTGACCTGTATCTAGACATTTTAGGCGCATTTTAACGCTAATTATAGGTACTTTTGATACAGAACAGTCAAAATTGTGTTGGGGAAAAATAGTATGGTTTGAGCTCCCTAGTGGTAAAATGGGTAGGATTTTTCAGTATTTTCTGCGACCCATGATTTCTTTCTGGGAACGCCGTTCATGGGTTCCCGTGGATTTTGTAGCCCTGTGGGTGAGTCAGGAAGAACGGGCACCTTATCGCAACCAGCCATGCAAATCTCAAGCCTGTATATTCAAAACCAATGTTAGTCCTAGACCACATTATTATTTGACTTTTAAACACACAAAAAAGATTTTTTTGAATTCGACCATTGCGTCTTAATGTTACATTAATTTGAGTAGAGTCTGGTATACTTTGAGGCTAATACAGGATGGAAATTATACATATTTTGTCATGACTATGACTGATTCAGAGATGCCACTTGGAATCAATGAAACTGTTGAAAACCTGAAAAGGCGCATGAATGTTGGATACAAATAACTTTTGAGTAATTCAAAAGCCTGAACTCAAGAAAAAAGAGGAGTAAACAAAGCATAACAACATCTGACCTGATTAAAGAGCGCACGCTTCATTCATTAGCATACATTGAGGAATGGTGTAATAATTTCACCATTCCGTGGTTTGGCTTTTAAAAAGAGGGATTTATTAACACTTTCCAAGCGGTAGGCGTCTGCAGACGACACTTCCAAAATGTCACAAAATGTTTCAAAATGGTCAAAATTATTGAATTTCATTATCATATTCGGAATCACCATGTGAAATGCATTAAAATAAGTACAAACATGCATGGTACTGTTTCAGAAATCCTTAAGATACACTTTGAAAGATGGGAAGGTTTCTGAAAAATCTGTTTTGTATTGGTAAAACTAATATAGCCGCGTTGAAAGTGTTTATAAAGTGAGCACGCACATTAAATACAGGCTGTCCCAAAATTATTAGAACCCATCGATGCCCAAAGTTCATTAATTGTTTTCATCATCAAAATCAGCGATGACGTTTTCCACAAAACCGGCCGAAAAAAATGCTTGGTCAATATCGCAAATGTACCGACGGAAACTCGTATCAAGGTGTTGAGAAACATTTTAATTGATAAGTTTTGAGGCAGGAGAGTTTATATTCTAGGCGGGAGTGCGGGAGAAAGAGTGTCTAGGCGGGAGAGTTGACAGCCCTGAGTTTAGCCCCAAAACTAGCTCATATAGATGAGGTGACATTTGTTGACATTTAGGACGCCCTCTGTTGGTTTGAGACAAAACACACCGGGCAAGAGTTCCTATAGTTTACATAGGCCAGATCAGGTTTTCTAACTAGATTGTGGTGTCACAGCAAATTGTTATCAAAACTGTCTTTAAACTTGCTTAGGAATGCTATAAGCTATCGCATTTCACACAAAAAACCTAAAACTAAATGAGTTTTACAATTCATTAGAAAGAAATTTCATGTTGTATATTCTGCCTGGAGGGAAACAACAGAGGGTGTCCCATTTGTAAATACATGACATCATAGGTCACCTCATCTATAGAAACGGAGCTTGGAATCGCTCATGCGTGACGATCCATTTTTACTCTTCGAATTGAATCAAAATGAAAAATTATTAATGATTTGAACAATCATATAATACAACAACAGTTTAAAATAGAAAGGAACCAAAGATATTAGTAGACAAGAAATTAAGAGACTGATAAGTTTCTTTCAAACAAGCTGTTAACACACATTTTTTGCACTTTGCCAAAAAGGTGAAATCACCATGTCGTGCACAATAGAGTGTAATTTCCGTTAAATAAGTCCGATATTCATGATCTAGCATTCTAATGTAAGGGTACAGTATATTAAATATGATAAAAGAAACAACGGATCTAATATCATTGATTTTGATGATGAAACAATTTATTGAACTTTGGGCATTGGTTTTCCATTGGTTTTGAAAATGCATCCCTGAAGCTTTCATGACGCCTTTGAGAAAAAAGTGCCCGTTCTTTCTGACTCACCCTGTATCTGCAGTGTCATCAAAAGTTCACCTCTTTTAATAGTCTATAGACTATCACCCTTTTTAATAGTCTATTGACTATTAAAAAAGATACAGGGCGAGTAAAAAACCCACCTGTACTCAAAGTAAAATGAATATTTAAAATATTTCCTACCAGCATATGAAAGCAACCTATGTATGAGGCAATAAATGCATGATTGTACTATTATCAGCAAAAAGAAATTATGAGATTTCATGGTACCGTTTACCTAATATGACTATTTTGGTATAAAGTTACTGCATTTTTGAAACCGAAATATATAAATATATTTAAACTCAATGATGCATAATTGTAATGAACAAGTGGATACATGTATCATATGGAACACAATAGCTCATTAATTAGACAAATCAAACACACTTTAAATTTGCTCATATTATATATTTCATACATTAAATGAGAAATAGTGACAAAACATTGTCATTATTACGTGAATTCAGCAAAAGCAAATCATAAAAATTGGTATTTTGTGATGGTGGGACTAGAGTGTGGACCGTTATTCAATAGTGAAATTCAAAAGAGCTTATAAGGGAAATATCACAAATCTTGTTCGATTTTTAAATTTACACTTTAATGTAAATGAGCATTAAATAAGTTTTCCGCAACCACCTTTTACCAACTAAAATTTCTTTTGGATGCTCATGGGATAGCCCCTCTGCCAGAATAAACAATCTGTGATTTTGTTGCACAAATCATTAGAAATAAAATCCCAAAGTGGAGTACATTTTTTGACTCACCCTGTCTTCCATTACCATGGTGACTTACCTACACAGCTTACCAATACATTACAGTGCGTGACAAAACAAGGATTATTTTGGTCCAAAAATACCAAAGTAATTGGAAATACTATTGAAGCCTGTATTAAACGAGCATATTATTCCTCTCGTCTAAACAAATATGATAATTGAAATCGATCTTTGCTATCAGGAGTTATGTCTATTTTGATTGAAAAAAAGGCTATTTTGGCAGCAGACAATCTGTGGACAGCTGGTGTCCACAGAATGTCAAGAGCGATTTTTTTTCTAGGTTGAGTAACTCATGGACACGTCATCTCTAAGATTTCGCCTAAAGTTTGGGAGGTGAAAGATATTTAGTAGTTATGTAAAGATACGGTATTTAAAAATCAGCAACCCTCTGTTGCCATGGTAACAAGCCTGTCTTGTTTTGCTCATTTTAAGAGGAAATCGTCCTAATTATACTAATTTCAGCAATGAAAAAACTGAACAGTTTGACAAAACCCTTCATCAACATGATCAAGGTATAGTAGATTGTTTGCCCAAACTGACTTCATGATTGAATATTAAACGTAATCATTGGTCTAAACAACCACCTGAAGTCAGTATTGCCTGATATATACCCTGTTGCCATGTTCAAATATCACATTTTGCGGAAGGGAAGTTAACAAGTCAGATATTACCTAACTGACTTGAAGTTGTTTATTATACATCTCTCCCTGGCCCTCGAGGTGATTTGTTTTTCTTTGTTCTTTGTGTTTATTTAACGAGATATGAAATCTAATCCAAGTACTTTTTATTTTCTAATCTACAGTGATAATTTGAAAGAGAATGGATATGCGACCATACCGGTGCCTAAACGATCATTGATGCGTAAGTATATAGGGTAATGGACCAACGGCACAAACGGACGCACTCCCATCAGCTCACTGCGCATGCTTCACACCGTACCGAATTCCCGGATCCAATCAGAGCGGTAGGCCGCGTTGCGTATAACGAATGTCCGTTTAGCCAATTTGCGCGCAAACTATATATTTTCTGAATCTTTGTGCGCAGCAGACGAACAATTTGGTATGCTTTTCGGATCAATTTTAGATGTTTAAATATGCTAATTAGGAACCAGTGTGACATTTTTTTTAATTGTTGGAGAAACCCTTAGGTTGGCCATTAAGAGCAAAAGCCCGAAATGTTGATTTTGTAAATCTGTGGTATTAAAAAAGAAAATGTCCACATTTCATGATTTTAGAAGTATTCCTGGTACCCGCGGCTCCATAAACTCCACAAAAAGATGAGAGAGTATCAAATTAAGGTCAAAACCACTGCTCTTGCAAGCTGTCACAACATTGTAAGAACTACCGGTATATTTAAAATATTGAATCATCGGATATGAAGTATAATTTTGTTTGCTCTATTTTTGGCGTAAACGTCATGCTTACATTAATGCAAGAAAGTGTATTTTAGGGTAGGGACTATCAAAAACTCCATCTTCTCAAACCCTTGTACCATTGTTTTCTTACCTAATTAGATTATTTATTTAGGCTATCCCTCACTCAAGTTGAACCCAAGTGTGGGCCGAAGTCTGAATACCAGCCTACAGAAACAAGTTTTGGAAATAGTGTGCTTAAAGGTGTCACACCAGTTTCAAGTTTTTGATGGAATAAAACGTAACCGATGTAAACTCATATGTTCACGGTGTGTTCCGTTCATTCCCATTTGCCATTAATTTGGTCATTTTAAGTAAATCGGCCCCAATAATAAAATGAAAAAATGATGTTTTTGCAATTGTAAATTTTCTTGTTACAGTCTGTATGTTAGCTTTGTACCAAGGGCCTGATTACCTTTTGGGGCCCTGAGCCAGGCCAACATTTGGAGGCCTCCAACTCACCGTCAGGAACCATGTGCTCTCAAGTGGCTTATGAGCGAGAACAATTAGGGGACACCTGCCCAGTGGTGTGTACCCAGGATTTGGAAGTAGGGTTGCTCCGAAAATTCCAAATATGCTGACAAAAGCACTCCAACTAATTGTTGCTATTTTACACTAATTTGGAAGTTGGGTTGCCCCGAAAATTCCAAAAATGCTGACAAAAGCACTGCAACTAATTGTTGCTATTTTACACTGATTTGGCCATACAGTTTGGCCTTGAACAAGCTTCTAAAATTATCATTTGGGGGGCAAAATGCGCGTAGCGCGAGAAAATTGACTGCTTTCTTCCTAATTTAGCCAGTGTTGAGTGTTGGTAATTTATCCCATCTGGCCCAATGGTAAATCCAGCCCTCTTTTTACTTTGGAAACCTGTATACAAAAACTAATTAGAGCTTAGGAATCTGGGCACTCTTACAAATTCCCTCTATTACTACAATTTTACGCTATGAAATACTAGTTCTTATGATGAAACATTATGCACCTTATGCACCGATATGACCATAATAATAACATTGTTATTGCACCAGTTTCCGGATTCTCATCGGTTCATTTACGCCGGTAATCTCGACCGGATATATTTTACCTTTGACCGTAGTGATAACAAAAAGGGGGCCAAAAAGAGGTCAATGTGTAACAAACACCTGATACGAAAATCTGAGTGAATGTTGATTGAATTGATTCCGTTTTTGAATTGATTCTTGATTCTTGATAATAATCAACTGGTTAAATGATCTTCATTTTGATGAAATATTAAATAAATAACAATAGCCAATAGTTGTATACCTAGAGTATAATATCCTTGGCATCAAATTTATCCAAATCATCACATTCTTGCTGCTTGTAAGATATGAGGTGTGGTACTATAATATAGCTTTGATCGCCATGATCACGCGTCGACCTACAGAGTGAGTCAAAAAAACCCCTGCAATAGTGGAAAGAAGCCATCTTGTTTTCAAAACAAAGTTGGAGTTTGAAACTTTCTAAACGTTGCAAGAATGATATATTTGTTCCCAACTTTATATGTAAAAATGAAGTCAATCGCATGTTTTGTTTGTCTTTGGTGAACCTTTTTGCTGCACAAGCCAATTTACTTGTTTGTCCACGAATAGAGTGATTTTCAATTGAAATTGCACACATTTCCTGTTCACATTTGAATATCCCGCTAACAACCATTTGGAATAATTTAATTTGAACTCAAACTTATAACAGTATAAGCAATTCATAGCATGGGGTATGTACATTGATTATTTTATCTCCCATATAAACAAGAAAGAATGCATTAAATTCCAATTACGTCACAAATTTACTCACATTTTCACATTTTCATGAGAGACGCATTTTGCAATCTCATGCATGTTTTGGGTGTCTCGGGGACAAGCATGTCTGCATGTGAAATGAGTCCATGGGTAAAAATGTCCACCAAAGACACATGAACAATGCGATTTACTTCATTTTTTCACATGAAATTAGTAACAGATATGTTATTCTTATAACGTTTAAAAAAATTCAAACATCAACTTGGTTTTGAAAACAAGATGGCTTCTTTCCACTATTGCAGTTTTTTTGACTCACCCTGCAGATCGGTTGTCATGGAGATGTTGGCTGCACTGCAAAACTAGAACATTTGACTCTTACGTATAAATGACTTGTAGACGTAAGACTTATACGATAGTTGCCAAAGTAATAGTTTCGAATCCAAGTAAGGGCAGCGCAAGAATGAGCAATGGTTTGCGATGGTTTCCCGTTTTCAATACGATTTGTTCCGTTAAAATATACTACCGGGCTCCAAAGTGTCGGCAATCAATTATTCCTTTCATCTTTCCGCGGCCCTTATCGAAGTTCAATAGTTTCCATCACCATTCGTACAAGGTTCAATGAAAATTGAACTTAGGCCAACGTACGAGTAATTTATAGGTATGAGCTAATAAGAGCTATAGTACTGGTTTTGCAGTGCGCTACATAAGCACGCATGAAGTAACGGTCAGACATACTTCCGACACGCCTGTTAACATGGTTAATGCGTTTAACCTTCTATGTGCGGTAACTTGCACAAATCGAAGTTTATGGACCCATAGATCCTCATGATTATGCGCAAGTTCACCCACTGTATTGTGAAAAGTCTTAAAAAGCTATTCTTAGTGTCTGGAAAAACATGATATGATATGTTCAATCTACTGAAAATATTGGAAATACACCTACATGGTGCTGTTGAATAACTAACTAGTTTTATTAAATCATCTATTTATATCGTATTTCAATGAAATTGATAAAGAAATAATTAATATATGATATTAGACTCTGTCATCTAAGTACATTTCTGGCATGTGACAACTCGGCTTCGCCTCTCGTCAAATACCCGTGTACTAATATGACAGGACAGATATACAACAGATGATAAAACAATACTTACTTACTTTTTGAAATATAATTAGAGATAAGATAAAAGTACTCCCCTACGTAAATGTGTCAGTCCCTCTTGAGCATTTTAATTTGACATTAATGCGATACAGCAGCTCATTGAGAGACGATATAGGCGATCGAACAGGTTGTTTAGGAGTCAATACTAACCAGGTTCCCTTACTAATAAGACCCTAATTATCTGATGTCAATGTTATAGGTTCATATTACTTCCTTTACATCCCCCAGGAGGTTGACCCTCTTTCCATATTTTGTATCAACATACAGTATAAATATAGCTCATCTGTTTATTTTCATTAATGTTATGTGTCAATTGTGTCAGTAGTTAGATTCTGATATAGCAAATTGAATAATTCCACAAAAAATATATCATTTCTGCCGTTACATGACTATGGTAAATTCACTTGACTTTTTAGACGGTTTCTCATTTTAGTGACTTCTTCCAATTGAGGGGGAGGCAGTTATAGTATTTGAAATCTTAAACTGAGCATTGACACATGGTTATATGCATTCCTGTGTCTTGAATCACATCATACGTAGATCATATTCAGAACAGTGAAACAGTTTTTATTGTGCCGTTGTAATTTTTTTTAAAAGAAGTATAACGTTATGAGAAGTGTTATGAGTTTCATGAATTTGGGTTCACGGTCAAGGCCAGGGTGAAAATTTGTCCTTCAAGATTAATGATTCTCTTTAATTAGGTAAAATCGATAGAAGCCTAATGATCATTTTAGTTCAATTATTATAAACTACAGTCGGCCATCGCATAATAAAAATAACAAACGAAAATCTTTTGTGCTAATTGGTTTATTCAAAATTATGCACTGTGTAAACTATATTAGCATATTCATGAAATGCGCAATTGAGCAGCGAAATGCGCAAGTGAGCCAATCAAATTGCCTATTGACATCCAAAACCACACCCACTTCATAAGTATACAATTATGTAATATACGTCAAGGGATATTATTCAGCTAAACACAAAATATTCCATCTTTTATTTTGAATCGACAAGCACGTAATGTAGATTGGGAAAGTCGATATTGGGCTAATAATGACATTATTATAACAGGCTTAATGTTTGATGTGGACGAATCGACATAGAACGATTTAAAATATATTAAAATTAAACATGTGATAACAGTTTCAATTTTGTTTCAATCATTTTGGGTATGACCATTTCAACCAATATTGAAATGGACGAAATATAGGCGAGTTGATATCCAACGAAGGTAGGATGAAGTTGACAAGATTAGTTGCTGGACTTACAATTCGTGCTAATAATGTTGGCATTACAAAATCTCACTGGATATAAAAGGTCAAAATGTTTTGCGTTTATTTACAAACGGTCGTCAGAATCGCATATTTCAGGCCCTATACTTCAAAATCCTGTTTTTATAGTATCCATGTACAGGGAAAATATTTTTTCTTATCTCATTTCATTTGTTGTTCTTTTGCTTTTTCAGATATATTTACAGCCAAAGGTCATTTACGAGATAAACTGTTTGACAATCAGGTTTACGATGATTCCTTCACAGTGGATTCCAATAGACAGCAAATTAGTGCTGGTCCTCCAATTCCAATGTCTGATCGGCCATTTAAGAAAGCCATCATTAATGGATCACGTGGCTATCCACCAGTAGCAGTAAAACCACCCTTACGTCATGTTCAACCTGCGTGCGCAGACACCAATGACGAGATACCCGTGGACTCCCGCGAAGATGGACACCTATTGGTTGGTTCCAGCAGGAATCCACTGAGAGAAGTTAAGACTGAATACATGTCACTTATGAAATCTAGAAAGCCCTTGCCTCCGTGGAAAGGACCGCATGGGGAAAGATACAACTTAGAAGGATACACGGAGTTAAACAATGCTGTACTAAACAAGAGTAATAACGCCTCTACAAATTACCAGGATATTAGTCCGCGACGCACAGTTAGCGTATCTTCACTCGCCCCACATCGGGAATCTGAATGTAGCACTACTCGATCATTGCCCAACACCGTATACCCCATCGACAAGATTTGCCAATATCCCACTTTTAACACTGATGACAATTTAGATCAAGAGAACGGTTACTATTACAAGATCAAAGTTGATAACCATGCAGATGGGAGTGATTGGGAAGACACTGTGGAAGATGGCGTATCTCCGTATTACTATTCATTACAAGAAGGGGGTGATGTAGCGGTTACTTCAATCCATAACACCTGCTCTGAAACATATGACGATATGGAGTCAGACATTGAATCCATCTATGATGGCGATGTAGCTTCGGAGAATGTGCAAGAGGATGATGGTTGTGTTGCAGAATGTTCAGTTTAGATCTCAACTACACTTCCGGTTTCGGAGATGGATATAACGAGAAAGGTTTACTTTTGGTCCCAGATTCTGGACTGTATTAGTAGTAGCGTCCGGTACTGGAACACCCAGTATCGATCGTCCGATACTGACACATATCAAATGCTCCTGTATCGGGCGATACTGGAGCACATTTTGTGTACCAGTATCGTCCAATACTTGGACAAATCACCACTGGTAGCCCGTGTTACAGTATCAAGCGATACTGGAGCATAATTTGGTGTTCCAGTATCGACCGATACTGAAACAGTAACATTTTACCAGTATCGACCGATACTGGCAACTTGTATGTTCCAGTATGGGACCTAAAATACGCTTTTTCCGATATATCCTTCGCTCAAGTGAGGTTGATAGCAAATGTTTATGAAATTGTACTGAATTGTGTTTCTTTACACTAAATAATCCACTAAATAATCCAGTTTTTAAAACCGATCACGGTTTTACACTTGTGTGTGTGAATTCATGCGTAGGAATTGTTAGCAACATTCAAAATAAATACAGAACTACTTTTCCATGTAATTGGACAACCTAACTGCGAGGAATTCTGGTGTATAGACTGCCCTCAATTTATTACGATGTTAATATTTATGCAAACATTTAGGGTTGAAAAGCAAACGCAGTGGTTGCACAAATTGACGGGTACACGTTATTAAATCACGGTGACGCACATCCGTCAATTGCTAGCGCCCTAAAGTGAAACGGGATCCCAACATCTCGCAATACAGGTCGAAATTACACACCTTTTTGAGCGATGAGACCATTTTTCTTGGCGCGTTCTACACTATTTTAATATTTTGTTAGAGAAAGTGTGACAATATTTACGTTAAATAAAAGCCTCAGTAGCCTCATGTTCAATACAATGTATAATACAGATTAAATGCCTTCATCATATATTACTAGTACATTACAGACGATGATGAGCATTAAATAAATGTTTTAATATTACAGGGTTCTTTGATGATATACTACGAATCCCATAATGGTAAGAGGAAATTACTCACAATGTTTCCGTTTTTTACGGCGATATATTTTTCTAAAGAAAAGAAACAGATTTTGATTCCTTCTGGAACAAAGCGAAAAATTGTAGCCCCTCTTTCATTTTGATCTTGTATATAAAAGCGACACAGTAGAAAATTGCATTTACTTACGGCACTCATGTTATGGTTGGCTAGCCCAAAAAGTTGAATCTGTTTTTCCATAAAGATGGTTATGGTTTGTCTTTTCCTTAATCCATTTTATACCATTTTCCCATAGATTTAATATGGTCGGGCCTTCACAGAATATGCGTAGTATGGTTATTTTGTTTCTTTACCAAATGTGTATACATTTGAGTCTTCCGATGGATTTTTTAACATTATCTCAGAGATGAAGACTTGAAAATAGCCAAAATAGGATTTCTTTCAATCATTACTGTGCCAGACGAGAGGCCGTTCTATTGGAAACGTAGTCTCGTTCCCAAGCCTGCCCTCTATTGAAAGTCCCGTTTCCAAGCCCGCCCTCTATTGAAATATCAAACTTATTCGTCACCCAGCGGAAGATGGACTCCCGTCACTTGATGCCGCCGCCGTGTAAAATCACTAAATAGCACGCCCTCAAGCCGAACGCGCTCCCCTTCCGGAGCAGACTGGTATACCTTTACACCGTGAATATCACACACACGCCTGACTGCAAAGACACCGCAGACACTATGCGTTGAGAGTGAATGAATGAATTGATTTGGAAAATTAACTCGACACTTTTGTACTCACTAGAGTTAACATACACCTTAAAATATAATAACTTGGATTTCCAGATTAGATTCAGAAAACCGAGTTGAGAGCTAGCAATATTGTATCATTTTTGTTAATATAATATATTATATATATTCATCGTCTATTGTACGTTCATTGGCGATGTAAAATTGTTTAAGTTTGTGTATAGGGTTCGTTTTTATCATGATAAAATTGTGTACATTATGTGGAGTTAAATGTTTATATTAAATGATATTTGACAACAAATACAACCGGCGCACAAGTTGTTATTATGTGTATGGATGTGATACGCTAACCGTTACGAAGGATTCTCGATTTTTTACAAAATGAACCTCTTATTGATAAGCATTTAAGGATTCTCGATTTTTTACAAAATGAACCTCTTATTGATAAGCATTTAAAACCCTATAGATGTCGGTTGTACCACATAATGGTGGCTAGATATTGAAACAATCAGCTAGCTCTGTTACGATATCATAATTACTTATTCACATTAACACTACAAGGTTCAATTCAAGTTGTCCGTGGTAACAAAGAACTTTAGAGGAGAGTAGATAGGAGAAAGGGAGATGAGCAATCACCGCTCCCGACAGAGGATCGATCCAGGGACCTTCCGTCGCGTTATCGAACCCGCGGCGCGAGCAGCGAAATGCGAAAATTAGCAGCGAAGTGCGCAAATGAGCATCAAAATGCAAAAATGAGCAGCGAAGTGCAAAAATGAGCAGTGAAGTGCGTAATGAGCAGCAAAATGCGCAAATGAGCAGCGAAGTGCACAAATGACCAGCAAAGTGCGTAAATGACCAGCGAAGTACGCAAACCACGACTATTCGCGTCATACTGCGCACACTATCATGTAAGTACTTCCTCCGTGGCCATAGGCTCGGTTGATTACATCGAAAACTGCCCACGCATACCGGGGAGATGAGAGACACTTGGTAGAATTTGGATGAGTTTTACCTCATAAATTAAAAACAACATTTTTATGAAGAAAATAAGGCGACCCTAGAGATTTTAGTGCAATTTCGGCATATTTTACCAACAACTGATTTTGTTACGTCCAAAAAATGTTGATTCAAAAAAGTGATTTTTTTTTGTTGGTCAACATTTTTAACGAATCTGATAAAATATACTTGTGTATCATCTTTTCGGACCTTTAAGATGTTGTAAGCCGCCTTCTTGGCTCAGTTGGATAGAGGTATGTTAATAAAATAAAATGCATGCAAACACAAATGCAGAAATGTTACACTATTTCAATCAGTTTCAAGACAAATCATTGGACTGTAATTAAAGACATATTATGCGATCTTTTCCGGGGGACGCCCTTTATCCTTTTTTTTTTGAAAGCAGAATTTCTTGCAGATTTACATTTCTGATCATAAATCATGAATATAATTATTCTGAGTTACAGAGCGATACAATTCCTAATTACCTCAAAATCATGGTTTTAGAGCGGAATTTAGAGTGTAAATAAACCCCGAAATAAGCTGTCCTGCTA
This sequence comes from Ophiura sarsii, assembly GCA_035610835.1. Taxonomy (NCBI): domain Eukaryota; kingdom Metazoa; phylum Echinodermata; class Ophiuroidea; order Amphilepidida; family Ophiuridae; genus Ophiura; species Ophiura sarsii. Next base: position 35,286,036 of record CM069451.1, on the reverse strand, counting down.
GTAAAGACAGTTTAAATAAGTTTTAATAAATAACCTGTCCTGCTAGCATTAATCTGTTGCATGATGTTTCATAAATTGCATATTATGTTTTCCGAATTCAACAGGGTTGTTGAATTCGGAAGACATGGCTTGCTTATTTTGAAATCGACATTACAATCTAACATAGATATGTTCAGAATAGTCTAAAATGCATAGAAAACAATGTCCTATATGATATGTCAAAATTCACCAAAGTAATCTGATATCCTGGGGATGAATGGGATCTTGTTTGCGCATCAAATTATAAGCTCTTGGGGACGCGTAATGTGACGCGCCAACGAGATCCCAACGATTTTGTTACCCAACTGGAGGTTTTAAAATATGTTTTCCTTTCGTTGGGATGTGCATGGCGCGCATAGATACTGATGTGGAACGTAGTATGGTTGGCGCGCATAGATATACTGATATGTGGATACTGGATTTTCCCCCTGAAATACGGTCGGTGATTTGTTTTACGACCGAACCAAAAAGGTTAGGAATTTTAAAATTTGGCTATAGTATAAAGGTATGGTAATGTATCATTGGATTTTTTTTAAAGTTGATCTGAGGACCAATGAATCACAACACACCCAAAAATGGTACACTCTTAAAAAAGGCAGAGACTAAAACGCAAATTACATTTTTGACCAGTTTTGTATACTTAGCCTCTTTTCTACAGGGTAAAACAATTACTAAGCAGTCCCCAATTACTGAATTACTTATCATACTTTGTAAAATGTGTTATGACAAAAATATTCGCGCATTGCTTTAATAAAAAAAAAATCTAAAATCTAAAATTGTACCCACAGTTTTTAGAGTGTAACTAAACTTTTTGTATCAGTGCAATTTAACGTATACACCAATAAAAAAAAAAGTGAGGACAAAAGACCTTATAAATATACTTTACAATTTTCAACCAATTTGAAATAAGATTTAGGCAAATATGTGTGTGTATCATCGTCTGAGGCGAAACAGACGACGCTGGACACGGGCGTATTCACGAGTATTTAGGTTAAAATATGCGAACGAGGTTACGTGATCAAGTGAATGGGAAGAACGCTTAACAACGGTTTTAATTCAAAAAATGATACTGACACTGCGGGTGGTTAGCCACCCACAACTGTTTTGGATTGGAACAATTTTCTTCTAACCTATGATGAATTTTTCAAAATGATTAGATCAACATTCGCGATTACGTGTTATTCCAATACGAATTCAAAATGTAGGTTTTCGCGTGTCCATCGTCGTCTGAGGCGAAACACGAAAGAGCGTAGCGCCCTCAATTTAACAGTCGCCTTTTATTTTTAAAACCACAACTGATCGTGCTGATAGCAGACTACGACTAGTCAGTCAATTTGTGTACTACATTTCATATATTTCGCGTATTATTGTTCATATTGTTTAACCACTCACAATATTATCTTCACTTGTATTGTTACGTGGCTACAAACCTTGCTAGACGTTTGCCGGATATTTACAAGTATTTCAGTTCATTCAATTCCCGGGATCAAGGACTCGGAGGCCGGTGTGTGGTATCATAGACTATGGTGGTATGATCTTTTCCTCTGATTTGTTTTTGGTGACCAATAAATCCGAATGGCAACAACAAATTGCAGAAATTGATCGACAGTTTTATAATATTCAGAGCTAGAATTATTAGGGCATTATCTGGTTCTTTCACCACCTGTGACGCGTCAATTGTCCACGGAATATAATGAGCTGTGTGTTGTATTAAAATGTGTCTTACTCTACGGTCGTTCTATTATTAGTAAAGTAAGCTTCAAGTTGTCCGTTCAGGAAAAAAAATACATTGCCTATTAAATATAATCTACAATAATTTACAATGACTACGTTGCAAAGGGTATTGAAGCCTCTGTATTGTTTGTATTGTAAAAAGTATTTCTTCTCACTAGATGGATTTAGACGCCATGCCGATAGGCAAAAATATGGGAAAAGATATCATCAGCGATATTACAGCAACGGTCCATATCAATATCAACAATACATTGCAAAACGATTTGACACGATCGAGAAAACTCATCAATGTGGATTTTGTCAACAGTTTTTTAACCAGATGAGTGATCTGATATCACACCAATGGACTCATACCAAGGAGAAACTATTTCAGTGTGATGTTTGTCAGAAATGCTTTGCACGGAAAAGTCGTCTGACATCACACAAGCAGACCCACACTAAGCGGGGGCCACACCAATGTGAATATTGTCAGAAATGGCTTGCATATAAAAGTAGTCTGACACGACACATTCGGAGTCACACAAAAGAGAAACCTTTTCAATGCGAATATTGTCAGAAATGCTACGCTCGTACAAGTAGCCTGGCCGAACACACACTGACTCACACTATTAAAGAGAAACCGTTTCAATGCGATGTCTGTCAGAAATGGCTTGCAAATAAAAATAGTCTGAAACGACACATTCGGATACACACAAAAGAGAAACCCTATCAGTGTGAATATTGTCAAAAATGCTACGCTCATAAGACGTGCCTGACATCACACATCCAGACTCACGCTAAAGAGAAACCGTTTCAATGCGATATCTGTCAGAAATGGTTTGCATGGAAGACTTCCCTGTCTTCCCACAAACGGATTCATAGTAAAGAGATACCATTTCATAGTATTAAAGAGAAACCATTTCATTGTGAATATTGTCAGGAGTGCTTTGCATATAAGGGTACCTTGATAGTACACGTACGGACACACACCAACGAGAAACTATTTCAGTGTCAATATTGTCAGAAATGTTTTGCACATAAGAGTACCTTGAAAACACACATACGGACACACACCAACGAGAAACCGTTTCAGTGTGATGTTTGTCAGAAATGCTTTACAAATAAGGCTCATTTGACAAGACACAACAGGACTCACCCTGGCGAGAAACCCAAATGTCAAATGACATCACACATTGGGATTCATAATGACGAGAATCAGTGTGATTATTGTCAGATGAGGTTTGCAAATAAATATAATCTGACACAACACATTCGGACTCATACAAAAGCGAAACTCGATCAGTGTGAATATTGTCAGAAATGTTTTACAAAGAAAAGTAATCTGAATTCACACATTCGGACTCATACAAAGGAGAAACCTTTTCAATGCGAATACTGTCAGAAATGTTTTGCAAGGAATGACAACCTGAAGAGACACATTCTGTGCCATGCTAAGGAGACGCGTGACGAATATATACTGTGAAAGTGTGATTATTGTCAGATGAGATTTGCAAATAAAGATCATCTGACACGACACATTCTGATGCATACAAGAGAGAGACCCTATCAGTGTGAATATTGTCAGAAATGCCTTACAACGAAAGGTAGTCTGATTTTTCACATTCGGACTCATACAAAAGAGGAACCTTTTCAATGCGAATACTGTCAGAAATGTTTTGCAAAGAATAGTCACCTGACGAGACACATTCAGTCCCATGATAATAACGAGAACCTGTGATCAATGTGAAAGTTGTCACAATTGCTTTGCACGGAAGAGCAATGTGAGGACTAAGGAGACATAAACAAATTCACAAAAAAATAGTAACTGTATTGATGTAATGTTTAGCATAGACAGCGAGTACATTACGAGGACTGAGACTGATGGCCAAAAGCGTGCTATTTCCAATAGCTATCCCCGGTAGCTATCATTATACCGGCAGCTGTAAAAGACAGAAAAATAAAAGACAGAAAAAGCAGAAAAGACTGAACAATTTACAGTTATGATTTCGTGAGTTTTTATACCCGAGTTGAGTTTTGTAGGCTTTTTGGTAATAACTTCTGTATTGTCATAACTGTTGTACAAGTCTAAACCAAGGATCTGTGTCTACACACTGTGATCAGTTCTAGGTCACAGAGCAGGGGTTGCCCAGTTAACACAGTCTGTGTATTCAAGCCCCCTTCGCGTTTGATTCCACTAGGAATGTTGCGAAGTATTCAAGAAGAAGAAGAAATGGCTGTACAATTGACTCTATTATACAAAACCCCAACACAGATTTATTGTTCCCTTGGGATACATTGACATTGCAGGAAGGCCTGCTAAATTACAAGATTTGAGCTGCACTTCACTGTGACAAGGCCTACAAACACTAATTAAAGTTATGTTTCCTGTCACTGCATATCATAGAGTATAGTATTTCTGTTGTTGTTATTTTCATAAAATTAAAGGTTAAAAACGATTATTAGATATTTGATTGTTGAAAAGTATCATAAAAATAAAACAAATAAATATATATGTTTTTAAAAATATTTAAAAAAAGTAATTATAATTGTAACATGCCTTTGAAGACGTAGGGGCACACCATTTGATTTTCAGGGGGAAATGAAAGTTTGGGTACGCCATTTTTTCCCACTGTAATTTAAAAAAGAGAGTAATTTGACAGATTGGCTAATACACCCTCTGTTGGGGTCCATATTATCGCCCCCTGTCCTGTTACAAATCACCCCCCCCCCCCCCCCTAAACTCTCCACCACTAACACCACCAGTAACTACCCCGCAATTTGCACCAGCCTTTAAAATGTTTGTGAAGTTGCTGCGCTTGCGCTGTGGGTCCTCTATAGGCCCTATACATAAAGGCAACAACAAAATTGCTGTGTTGCCCTCAAGTGCCAACAATCTTGAGGTCAGGTCGGTCGGTCGATTTTCCTTTTTTCTCTTTTCTTTTGCTAACATGTTACTGACTGTCTGTCCTGCCCCTGTCGTGGTTCATGTCGAAGAAATAATTAGTAAATATAAATGGTACTAATGTTCCTAGTGTGATAATAGTTTAAAAACTATTTATTCAAGCAAACTTATTCATCTCACACGTGTGTAAAATACTATGATTTGTCGTTGAGGGTAACACAACAAATATTGTTTTGGCCTAATAGTGTTATAAGAACATGTAGATCAAATTCATGTTGAAATACAACACTAGCCCAGTTGGACATGTGGTAAAATGTGAATGATCTATATGATGACCACCATGAAATGTTTACATAAAGTCATAACATGTACATTTCATGTATGGGTGATATCATAACTTACTATAGTCTGTAAACATTAAGTTCAACTCATGTTTCATGTGATCATTGGTAAAACAATACTAGTCTGAAAACATGCAAACTCATGCACCTTCAGAAGGCTACTCACAAATTCATAACTCTAAATTGTTCAGTCTTTTCGGCTTTTTCTGCCTTTTCAGTTTTCTGTCTTTTACAGCTGCCCATCATTATACAGTCCTCAAAAGAAATAACTGACCAGGTAATAAATATACTCTTAACTCTAAAACTATAGCTCTTACGTAAAAATATTAAATAATAAAGTTGTAAGGAAATGTCTTTTCTTCAATTTTGGACATTGTTCATGAAAATCGGTTAATAATTGATAACACTACATTGATAAGGATTATAGAACAAAGTGCAGTTTACATTTTCACACTTGGAATTTGAACGCGCAGAACCGTGACAGGTATGTGTATGGGCTGCATTGATCGATTGAAGCATCCCAAATCCTCATCTTACTATCAACCCGTGAGTTTATCGCTACCAATTAATCAATAATCTGCCTGTTGCTAGTCCGAGGCTGCGTGTCGACGAACAAAATGTTAAAATGACAAAAACTGACTTTGTTTTGGTTTTGGGCTCATATCGAGCACTATGTGCTGCTGTTTATGATTATAGTGATGATAGTGATACATTATTAGAATCATAAGAAAACAATTTTCATAACAATACCGAGTTATAGTGCTAACCGTGTCAGAGGTATTTATTTATTTATTTATTTAATCCGATCCTCGGCAATTACATGATAACCTGATCATGAATGAACAAGTAGCAGTGCAGTGATTCTCCGCTGAGGTGACTGCACCGCATTTCAAATCTCGGGTTCTATATATATTAATATAGAATCTAAATTCCAAAGCTTTACATTATCTCCTGCCTTTTTGCCTAGAAAGGGTAAATCGAGCACTCATCACCTGTAATCAATTTAACGCCCTTCGATTTCATTTTCGTATCAATACGTATTTCGCGATCACGTTATAGAAACCCCTAAATTTAGGCAAGCATGTCTAACATCCTCTGATTACTTAGAAAACGATAGCGCGCCACCTAAGAGTGTTAGTAGCGCCCTCCATATCTAACAGTCGCTTTTATTTTTAACCGAAAAATCCTGATGCTGACTAACACTGTTATTAACAGAACTAGTCAAAACAATGTGTGTACTACATAATTCATTTATTTCGCACATTATTGTATTGTTTATAATCGTCTCAGATTTATATTGTTTAACCGTCCACTATATCTCTTCAGTTGTAGGCCTACATGTATGCTAATGTTACGTTTGCTTTGCTGATACTTTGTGTTACAATTCACTGGAGGCGCGCCGGCGATGATATTCTGCAAGACTCCACTGTGTGATATCATTGTGTGACCAATAAATCATGGCAACAAATTCATCGACAGTTTCATAATATTATTCAGAACTAGAATTATTAGAGCATTATCTGGTTCTTTCACTGTGATTTGTCCACTGAATACAGCTGTGCACTATATTAAAGTTGTGTTTTAGAAGGTTTAAGTTGTGTTTTAATAATAAAAGCTTATCCGTTCGGGAAAAAGAATACATTGCCGAAGGGCGAATAAAGGATCTACAAGTATGAATACGTTGAAAATGGTATTGAAGCCGTTGTATTGTTGGTATTGTGAACAGTATTTCTTCTCACTAGATGGATTTAGACGCCATGCTGATAGGCACAAATATTGGAAAAGATATCATCAGCGATATTACAGAATTAATGGTCCGTATCAATATCAGAAAGGCATTGCAAACCGATTTGACACCATCGAGAAAACTTACCAATGTGGATTTTGTCATGAGTTTTTTACCCAAATGAGTGATCTGATATCACACCAATTGACTCACACCAAAGGGAAACCCTTTCAGTGTGATGTTTGTCAGAAATGCTTTGCATGGAATGGTCACCTGACATCACACAAACGGATCCACACTCAACGAGAAGCTATGCACCAATGTGAATATTGTCAGAAATGCTTTACAAAGAAAAGTAGTCTGACACGACACATTCGGAGTCACACAAAAGAGAAACCTTTTCAATGCGAATATTGTCAGAAATGCTACGCTCATAAAAAGAGCCTGACTGAACACATACAGACTCACACTAAAGAGAAACCGTTTCAATGCGATGTCTGTCATACGTGGTTTACTTGGAAGACTTCCCTGTCTTCACACAAACGGATTCATACTAAAGAGAAACCATTTCATTGTGAATATTGTCAGAAGTGCTTTGCACATAAGGGTTCTTTGATAGTACACATACGGACTCACACCAACGAGAAACCATTTCAGTGTGATGTTTGTCAGAAATGCTTTACAAATAAGTCACATTTGATAAGACACAACAGGGCTCACTCTGGCGAGAAACCCCATCAGTGTGAATATTGTCAGGAATGTTTCACATGGAAGAGTCAACTGAAAGCACACATTGGGATTCATAATGACGCGAATCAGTGTGATTATTGTCAGTTGAGGTTTGCAAATAAATATAATCTGACACTACACATTCGGACTCATACAAAAGAGAAACGCTATCAGTGTGAATATTGTCATAAATGTTTTACAAAGAAAAGTAATCTGAATTCACACATTCGGACTCATACAAAGGAGAAACCTTTTCAATGCGAATATTGTCAGAAATGTTTTGCAAGGAATAATCACCTGACGAGACACATTCAGTCCCATGCTAAGGAGACGTGTGACGAATATATACTGAAGTGTGATTATTGTCAGATGAGATTTGCAAATAAAGATCATCTGACACGACACATTCTGATGCATACAAGAGAGAGACCCTATCAGTGTGAATATTGTCAGAAATGCCTTACAACGAAAGGTAGTCTGATTTTACACATTCGGACTCATACAAAAGAGAAACCTTTTCAATGCGAATATTGTCAGAAATGTTTTGCAAGGAATAGTCACCTGACGAGACACGTTCAGTCCCATGATAATAACGAGAACCCGTGATCAATGTGAAAATTGTCAGAATTGCTCTGCACGGAAGAGCAATGTGAGGACTGAGAAAACAAACGAATTCACACAAAATAGTAACTGTATTGATGTAATGTAATAGCATAGAGTGAGAGAACATTACGAGGGCTGACTGAAGGTCAAAAGCGTGCTATTTCCAATAGCTATCCCCGGTAGCTATCATTATACAGTCCTCAAAAGAAGTAACTGACCAGGTAATAAATATACCAAAACTATAGCTCTTACGTAGAATATTAAATAATAAAGTTGTAAGCAGGGGCGTAACAGAGGTTGGTTGTCAGGGGGGGGCACAGCCAAAAAAATTCCTGGTTAGAATAATTCCGTCCCGGAATTTTTCGTAAAAGGGTGCCCCAAATTTTTTACCAGTCAGTCACCTCGTGAATTTCATGTAAGTGGTGTGTGTGTGTGTGTGTGTGGGGGTAGGGTCCAAAAATTTCGCACGGTCACAAAATTTCGCAGTACAAAAGCACAATAAAATGTTCTTTCTTTCTTTCCCTTCCTTCTTTTCTTTCCCCTTTTTTTCTCCTTTTCCTTTTTCTTTTTCCTCCCTTTTTCCTTTCTCTCTCTCTTTTCTTTCCCTTTCCCCCTTCTTTTCCTCTTTTCCCTCCCCCCATTTTTCCTGGTAGGTAGGTTTGAATTTCCTGCTGAGCACCTTCAGGGGGGGCACTGTGCCCCCCCCCCCCCCCTGCCCCCCCCCCCCCCCCCCCCCCCCCCCGGCTGTTACGCCACTGGTTGTAAGGAAATTTCTTTTCTTCAATTTGGGACATTGTGCAGTTTACATTTTCTCACTTGGAATTTGAACACGCAGAAACGTGTGACAGGGCTGCATTGATCGATTGAAGCATCCCAAATCCTCATCTTACTATCAACCCTTGAGTTTATCGCTACCAATCAATCAATAATCTGCTTGCTGCTACGTGTCGACGAACAAAATGTTAAAATGAAAAATTGGCTTGGGTTTTGGTTTTTGGCCCATAACTGGCTTTATATTCATTTAATGTTCACGTGTAATATCTCAAATTGAAGAAAAGAGATTTCCATAATTTAATATTTTTACGTAAGAGCTATAGTTTTTGAGTTGAGAGCATATTAATTACCTGGACAGTTACTTATTTTGAGGACTGTAGACCAAATACAAACTAAGGCATTACACAATAAATATCTAAAACGTTAAAGGGACACAATGTCATGTTGATTTTTTTAATTTTAATTAATTTACTTCAGAAATCAAGTTGAACATTAAAAATTGCATTATTGTTGTTTCTACTGAAAAAAACCCCAGCAAAACTTGATGTTTTAAATATGTTGGAATACCACCCTTAACCTGTTAACCATGTAAAATGCTGATCGGTCCCGATCAGCATTTTTCGAATCGACGTTTTGTTGTATAAAGAGGGCTGATTTTTCTTAATCCTTCTAGGTGTAAGTTCATATATGTATTATTAAATACAATTGTAAAAATATACAAATCCCAGCCTCCACCACATCTCTTAATGCCCCTTTAACGTAGGAATTCAGGAAGCGTTACTGTCGTAGCCAGAGGGGGTGAGTCGTGTCGGTTGAGATTGGTTGGCAGTGTCAGTTTATCGAGAAGTTATTGTCTGAAGATTGGTCAGTTATGTCCAGCTTGACCACATTAATGAGAATGAGACAAAGTCACAAATCAAATGTGCCAAAATTAACTGTGTGAACAAACAAATTGACACTGTAATAAAAACAAGCAAGCCAACTTACTGATCTTAATCTTAAAACGTTTACCGTGTATCAGAAAAATTTACAAGTTGTAGGCCTAAACCTTTCATCACTTACCTTTATGACCTTTCACCTGTAAACCCAGTATTGCAAATACCCAAACAATAGTTTTCTAAAGAGATGAGGGTTAACTTGTGTGTGTTGTGCTCACTGGTGCAAATCTTTGTCTAAACGATTCATGGTTCTCAAGCATGGTCGGTTTGATTATTATCATTACCTGTTGACTGTTTGGCACAGATAACGGTAATGTTGGCATATTTGATTTGTGACTTTGCCTCATTCTCATTCATGTGGCCAACCAAGATCAGCAACATCTAATCATTGCAAATGTGGTAACATTTTTAAAAAGAGGAACACTTCAGCTTTCCATTGATAAATAACATATACAAAGAGGGTAATAAATAATAAAAAATAAACTTGATTAAAAAAAGTTTCCTAAAACCTTTTGTGAGCAGTTTATATTATTAATTAAATCAGTTGTTTTATTCAATCCCCTCCTCTTATCCGGAAAATAAGAAGTGATACGTCAATGAACGCAAAGATATTATTAAACCAAACGTGATTTATCTACGGATTTCAATATTCATGACAAAACACTGCATGGTCCCGCCCGCGAATTTACCGTACACACTCACTGTATAGATGAGGTGACATTTGTTGACATTTAGGACGCCCTCTGTTAGTTTGAGACAAAACACACCGGGCAAGAGTTCCTATAGTTTACATAGGCCAGATCAGGTTTTCTAACTAGATTGTGGTGTCACAGCAAAGTGTTATCAAAACTGTCTTTAAACTTGCTTAGGAATGCTACATGTATTATAAGCTATCGCATTTCACAAAAAGACCTAAAATTAAATGAGTTTTACAATTCATTAGAAAGAAATTTCATGTTGTCTTCATTAACTTTACTGTATATTCTGCCTGGAGGGAAACAACAGAGGGTGTCCCATTTGTAAATACATGGCATCATAGGTCACCTATCATCTATAAATGCAGTGCTGTACAATGTACATGTGCAATGCGCTTTTAATACTCCGTCAGGTATCAAATGTTGTTTACGGTAACGAACATTGCGTCCCGCCCCATATCTGTTGCCTTCAGTTCAGACGGTGGTGCCACTAGGATTTTTCAATCTGCCATCTGATATAAAGACTTATACGAGCCTAATCGTTTATGGGTAATAATCAAAAAAAGAATAATTATCATAATTGGGTCATACAATTACAGCGTTTGTCTTAATCTTTCTTCTGTCGGGTGGCGTAGCTATATGTCGATATATCAAAATCACAACTTTCTCCTCTAAACAAAGATTTATATATACATGAACCTGATATTGACGCATAATATGTGTGTATCGTGTTGGTTTTGTTTTACAATTTCCAATTATTATTATTATTATTATTATTATTATTATTATTATTATTATAAGAATTGATATAGCGCATTTTCCAAAAATGACCAATGCGCTGTACAATGTATACATTATATAAAAGAAATGCATTTAAAAAGTGATAAAAACCACTAAAAGACCACTATATAATATACAATGATTGTGTAAAAAATAAATAAAAATAAGGCTGAATTATTCAACAGGGAACAGATGAGTTTTTAAAAGCTTTTTAAAACGTTTCACATTTGGGGCGGCACGCACAGAACTGGGTAGGTCATTCCACATTCTTGGTCCTAAAGCAGAAAATGATTTATCCCCAAATGATCTTTTAGTTTTGGGGATGGCAAGACGTAGGTAGGATCCTGAGATGACCTAAGCCCTTGACGGCCTGAGTTAAAAACGTTTAGTAAAGCCTGTAAATAAGTTGGTGACGAACCATTCATACAATTGTACACATGCACCAAGATCTTGAATTCAATCCTCTGCTGGATAGGCAACCAATGCAATTCTCGGGGCAATGGTTTCGCGCTAGTTCGTCTGCCGACATAGTAAACAAGACGCGCAGCGCGATTTTGCAATTATATATGTACGTACACTGTTAAAACGCTGTTTAAATGTTTAAACAACCACAAGTTAACCAGTGAATCGCTCAACGTTGTTAAACATTTTAAACAATATTGCTCAAAATGTTAAACAAGTGAATTCCACTTTTAAGCAACATTGTGGTTGTTTAAAATTTTAAACAGCGCTGTTAACAGTGTAGTCGAATGCCTGATTGTTTCTCTTTAATGAAGATCTACATTTGGAAACTAACACACACACTTTAGGTATCGAGCACTATGTGCTGCTGTTCATGATTATAGTGATACGGTAAATAGATGAAATTTATTAGAATCATAAGAAAACAATTTACAAACTATATCCCAGGCAAGTCTTTGCTATAATCATAACACTACCGAATTAGTGCTAACCGTGTCAGAAGTATTAATTTATTTCAATCCGATCCTCGGCAATTGCATGATAATCTATCTGATCATGAATGAACAAGTAGCAGTGCACCGAATTTCAAATCCCGGGTTCTAAATGTCACGAATCTAAACTTCCAAAGCTTTAAATTATCTCCTGCCTTTTTGCCTAGAAAGGGTAAATCGATCATCCTGCCCATCGCTCATCACCTGTTATCCCTTTAACGCCGTTGGATTCCGTTTTCTTTTCAAGGTATTTCACGTTAGAAACCACTCAATTTAGGCAAACATGTCTAACATCCTCTGATTACTTTGGAAATGATAGCGCGCCACCAGGGAGCTTATATAATGGGAGAGGTCACTCCTCCGACAAAATTTCGCCTATTACTAGGGGCGCACTATCATGGTCGTAGCAAACCAGACGACCTAAGACGTGGTTGATTTTATCGGCTCAAAACATGATTTGTGGCACAAAATTAGTACATCAACGGTAAAAAAAGCTGATTGTGATTTAGAGTAGAACTGATTTGCTTTGATTACACATTTATTACTTTTTAATATTCGGAGTTATCTGGTACGGTTCCGTCCGTTACTTACTGGAGTGACGGTCGGTATACGGGGCGCCCTCAGTCGCGTGTTTTCAGTGCTCGTCGTTAGTCGAGGCGAACGGTGCTCTTCTTCAAAGGTCATTAGTGCATAAGGCGCGAGCTAAACAGGAGTTATACCTAAATCTCGTTTGAGCGCTCCAGCGCGAATTAGAGATTAATCGGGGTTTTGTCCATATCCCTGCACAATATTTCTCCAGTTGTATGGCAATGGTACGTTTCAGGCTTGATGATAATAATATTAAACAGGTTCGATTCAGCCAGCTCATCCATCCGTCTTCCACGCTGGAATAATGTTTGCCTTTTGACACTGATGATCTTGTCCAACATTCCACTGTGATTTTTGTTCAAGTGAACAACAGACAATGAATCATAACAACAACGCCGGACAGTTTCAATTTGAGAGCCAGAATTAAGGGTGTATGATAATTATATCGTTCTCCCGGGATTGTTCTTCACCTCGGTGACATCACTTTGCCTCAATACATGCAGCTGTGTGCTGTATTATTTGTCAATTGGAGTTGTGTTCCCTGGTCACTAACTTAAAGTTGTGTTTATTAAGCTTAAGCTTAAAGTCGTTCACGAAAAAGAAGACATCATTGCTGAATAAAGGATCGGCAAAGCCGCTGCAATACAATGACTACGTTCAAAAGAGTATTGAAGCCTTTGTATTGTTGGTATTGTGAAAAGTATTTCTCATCACTAGATGGATTTAGACGCCATGCTGATAGGCACAACTATTGGAAACGTCCTCGTCAGCGATATTACACTTACAGCAATGATCTATGTCAATATCAAAAAAGCATTGCAAAACGAAGTTGCCTTGCAGCACACACTGCAAGATTCGACACTTCAGAGAAATCTTACCAATGTGGATTTTGTCAGAAGTTTTTTACCCAGGTGAGTCATCTGACAAGACACCAATGGACTCACGCTAAATGGAAACCATTTCAGTGTGATGTTTGTCTGAAATGCTTTGCACAGAATAGTCAACTGACATCACACAAACAGACCCACACAAACGACAAGCCATACCAATGTGAGCATTGTCAGAAGTTGTTTGCAAAGAAAAGTTCTCTGACACGACACATTCTTACTCACTCAAAAGAGAAACCCTCTCAGTGTGAATATTGTCAGCAAACTCATAAGAATAGCCTGACATCACACATAAAGACTCACACCAACGAGACACCATTTCAGTGTGATGTTTGTCAGAAATGCTTTACAGATAAGTCTCTTTTGATAAGACACAACAGGATTCATTCTGAAGTGAAACCCCATCAGTGTGAATATTGTCAGGAATGTTTCGCATGGAAGAGTCAACTGAAATCACACATTGGGATTCATAATGACGCGAATCAGTGTGATTATTGTCAGATGAGGTTTGCAAATAAATATAATCTGACACGACACATTCGGACTCATACGAACGAGAAACTCTATAAGTGTGAGCAATGTCATCAAAGCTTAACGACAAAAAGTAGTCTGATTTCACACTTACGGATTCATACAAAAGAGAAACCTTATCAATGCGAATATTGTAAGAAATGTTTTGCAAGGAATAATCACCTAACGAGACACGTTAAGTCCCATGCTAAAGAGATCCGTGGTGAAATTAAACTGAGTCCGTGTGATTATTGTCACGCGAAATTTGCAAATAAAGATGATCTGACACGACACATTCTGATTCATACAAAAGAGAAACTCTATCAGTGTGAATCTTGCCAGAAAGGTTTTACAACGAAAGGTAGTCTGATTTCACACATTCGGACTCACACAAAAGAAAAACCTTTTCAATGCGAATATTGTCATAGATGCTTTGCAAGGAACAGTCACCTGACAAGACACATTCAGTGCCATGCTAAAGAGACCCTTGATGAATATGTTCTGAATCAGTGTGATTATTGTCAGATGAGATTTGCAAATAAAAATCATCTGACACGACACATTCAGACCCATACAAGAGAGAAACCCCCTTTTCAATGCGAATATTGTCATAGATGCTTTACAAGGAACAGTGACCTGACAAGACACATCCAGTGCCATGCTAAAGAGACCCTTGATGAATATGTTCTGAATCAGTGTGATTATTGTCAGATGAGATTTGCAAATAAAAATCATCTGACACGACACATTCAGACCCATACAAGAGAGAAACCCCATCAGTGTGAATCTTGTGAGAAATGCTTTACAACGAAGAGTCGTCTAATGTCACACATTCGGACTCACACAAAAGATAAACCTTTTCAATGCGAATATTGTCAGAAATGCTTTGCAAGGAATAGTCACCTGACGAGACACAAGCGAATTCACGAAAAATAGTAATTGTTGTGATGTAATGCTTGGCATTTGAGTCTACATTACGACAATTGTAGAGATAGCCAAAAGTGTCCTATCTCCAATAGCTATCGGGTATACAAGCAGGCCTACAGACAAGG
Organism: Ophiura sarsii; assembly: GCA_035610835.1. Lineage (NCBI taxonomy): Eukaryota > Metazoa > Echinodermata > Ophiuroidea > Amphilepidida > Ophiuridae > Ophiura > Ophiura sarsii. Next base: position 35,270,806 of record CM069451.1, on the reverse strand, counting down.
CTACGTGCTGGGCAGTAACCAAAACTTAACATTGGACTTTCATGTTCTGGGATTTCTGTATATTTAAGTATTAAGGAGAATCTTTCAAGTGCTCAATCTGGTTTTCGTGCAAATCACTCTACAACAACAAATCTACTACTGTAGATGTACATAATTTTATTCTCAATAATATGGAAAATGTAACAGGTGCCATTTTTCTTGATTTAAGAAAAGCATGAAGTGCTAATTGATAGATTAAAAGGTATGACCAGTGTTGATGGTATTGGAGCTGTTATTATCTCAGTAATATATCACTGGCTGTTAATGTTAATTCTAATCTTTCAGAGTTTTAGCATACATATTGATGTTCCACAAGGCTCAATATTAGGACCTATATTATTTATATTATTTATAAATTGTTTACCAAATGCTGTAAATTGTTAACCTATAATGTATGCTGATGACACCACTTTACTATGTAGATCAAAATTAACTTTCAACTTCTTTTGCATCAAACCTAGATCTAGTTGCTAATTGGTTGGAGACAAACAAACTTACATTAAATATCAATAAGACTAAAGTTATGCTATTTGGTATCAGACACATGTGAGATAGGTTTAATGATGTTTCACTCGTCTACATGTATAACGATGCTCTGATTGAAATGCTTAAAATGTCAAATGTGATAGTACCATGTCTTGGTTATCACTGTATATATTAGGGGAGGACGGGGCAACTGGTCCGGTTAAACATATTTCATGATATAAAAGACTAAAGCTCGTGTAAATATTTATGGAATTGCTATGAAAATATCACCCATGTAACTGTATACATATACCATATACAGACTGTAACAAAAAAAGTTATACAATAGCATTTTCATATTAACCCAATGTTAAAATCATGCATTGTCAAAAAAAATTACACTCTGTGTTAAGATTCATTTCGGCTACCAGAATAATTCTATTTGGTCTTTTTAACTACCGGTACTTGCGTAAAAGTTATGACTAGTCTACTAAGTCGTCTAGAAATCGGGTTGGGCCACTTTCCCAATATGATACAATCTTGCTTGTATAAATTAAATGTTTAGGGTATCATGCAAGGAACATTAAAGAGAACAATATAATTCTTTTTCAAATAGTTTTATTTCATTTCAATAAATAAATTCATAAAATAATAAATTATATATTGACAAATTTATTTGGAGTTCATAAATAAAAAAGCTCATTTTTCATTCTGAGCAAACGGTAAGCACAAAGACTGTCTCAATCATTGTCATTGTCATTCTAAAATTCTGTTTACAACCATAACATCTCGTTCTTCCAATGTGAATTGGGGCACTTGTTGAGCGGCAGCCATGCTCTTAGTAAGGGATGGTTTTAATTGTACCCCACATTACAGATCTTTGTAAAGACCTTACCTTCTTTGTAATACTTTAAACCACTTAAAATGAAACATTGTTGTCTAACAAGACCGCTCTACTGCTGGTTCGATTCCATTCATATTCATCCCAGTAGTTTTACCATTGATTAAACCAAAGTGGCCCAGGTGATTTCATGACTACTGTAGCGGGGTTGGATTTTGGGGGAGTGATTTAAAACGTATTCATTATATTTAAAATGTATTCATTATATTTAGATGTTATATTTATTTTACCTTACTCGTGAGAGTGGAAGAGGGCATTTGCCCCACTTTCCCTATTTGAGCCTCGTCATGAGCCTAATTGATCTGCGTTGCGCAGTACAGCTAAAACGGTTGGGACGCCATTGCAATTGACGGGATACACGAGACGAAGGGAAATTTGGATTACGTGGAGGGAAAATCGCTGAGAGGACCGCCTTCACCCACTCCCTCTGTAGCCGTTCTAACTCGATCTCGCCTTTGTCCGCACCCCGTAATCCGCCGCTCATCACTGCATTCTTCCAAAGATCTCACGACTGCTCCACCTACGGTAAGTTATTCTCCTCAGTCGGTCACCAAAACTACAAAGTCAACTCAGCACTCCTCACATATGTGAGGAGTGCTGAGTTGACTTTGTAGGTTTGGAGAATTTGGGAGGCTTTCGGAGCAGCATAGTAGATGATACCGGTATCATCTACTATGTCCTAACGCAACACAAAAATACAACTCCCCTACTCTAACGTCACGAAAACTCCTATTTCTTCAATGACTCTAATCATTCCAATCCCCCGACGGCGTCCAATATCCTAGTGTGCTAAGACCTATGCTCTCCCCGTCATCACCCTCTTCTTTCCTCCTATGCTGCTCCGAAAGCCTCCCAAATTCTCCAAACCAATTCCCCATCATTTTCTCCGTCAGATGATCAACACCCCCCGCAATTGTGCCTCGACTTATCTGCTGCAAATTCGGAAAACTCCTCTTGCTCAACCAATCTCTCCTCCACCAACTTCTCCACCTCCTTCTCAACCATCTCCCCCGCTTGAAGACACCGATCCTCCACCCTCGGTCCAACCGGCCTGACAGATAAAGCTCTGGCACTGCCAACCGTTGCAACCTTCGCCGGCCGCACATCCGGCGAATTCGTCTGAAGAGATATATTCGTCGACATCGCCCTAGCTCCCCCTACAGGCCAAGGCTTTGCATCCGGCCTCAATTTGCTTCCACCCACCTTCCCCGGTGGTTTCTTCTCCTGCTCCACCCCGTCATCTGGTCGCTTCTCTATCTGCTTGACAAGCCTTTCAATCACTCTCAACCAATGTTCATTATATTTCCTAATCAGATTGTTCACGCCCTGGAAGTTACGCACCGACGAATCTGCTGCAAAACTCGTCCACGTTTTCTTCTGCTCAGCCAGCCCCTCATCTTTGAATTTCTCTACAACCTAATCCCGATTACTCTGCTCCTCCACTCGCTGCCCAACCAGTTTAGCCGGTACAGCCCTAACACTGCCAACCGTAATAACCTCCGCCGGTTGTGTACGTGTATCCTCTGCCGAAGTCTGGATAGACGCATCTGTCGACTTCGCCTCGGCTCCCCCTACATGCACGGTCTTTGCACCCGGGTTCAACTTGACTCCACTCATTTCCTTCTCCTGCTTCTCTTTAGCCAGCTTCTCCTCTTCTTTCCGCTGCTCCTCCTCCCGCCGGAACTTCAGCTAGTTCCTGCAATGGGCCTCCTCCTCTCTCTTTCGGCGCCACTTTTCCTCACTTATCTCCTCCTTTCGTTTCTTACGCTCTTCGTTTAGCCTCAAATTCTCCTGCTGCTGACGTTCGTGATCCTCTCTCTCCTGCCTTACCCTCCCAACGCTCGTAATCCACTCTAAGCCACTCGTCTCTCCTCCGACGCTCCTCCTCTACTCGCTTCCGACTCTCCTCCTCTTTCTTGCGACGCTCTTCTTCCCTCTTAATTCTTCCCTCCTCCTTCCGACTCTCTTCCACCCTAACCTTCTCCCTCTCGAGACGCTCCTATTCCATCATAACTCTTTCGACGTCCTTCTTACGCTCCTCCTCTACCCTACCTTTCTCCTTTACAAGACGCTCCTTCTCCTTTATCCCTTCCTTTCGTTTCCTGCGCTCCCCATCCTCTCGCGCCTTCTCCACCCTGATCTCTTTCCTTTTCCTACGCTCCTCATCCTCTTTAATCTTTTGCCATGCTCTTATGAAATTGCTCCACCCTCACCGGCCACACCCTGTTCCAATACTGCTGCTCTTGTTCATCGGAGCTCCGTTCCTGGTTCGTCCTACCTCTTTCATCCCCTTCAGACTCTTCCCCACTCTAACCTTCTCCACTTCCAGACGATCCTCTTCCACTCTAACCCTCTCCTTTTCAAGGCACTCCTTTTCCACCCTAATCTTCTCTCGTCCCAGACGCTCCTGCTCCACTCCAACCGTCTCCCTTTCAAGGCGCTCCTTTTCCACCCTAATCTTCTCTTTACGACCCTCCTCGTCTCTTTGACCCCCTTCAAGCCTCACTTTATCCTCTGCCGAAGTCTGGATAGACGCATCTGTCGACTTCGCCTCGGCTCCCCCTACATGCACGGTCTTTGCACCCGGGTTCAACTTGACTCCACTCATTTCCTTCTCCTGCTTCTCTTTAGCCAGCTTCTCCTCTTCTTTCCGCTGCTCCTCCTCCCGCCGGAACTTCAGCTCGTTCCTGCGATGGGCCTCCTCCTCTCTCTTTCGGCGCCACTTTTCCTCACTTATCTCCTCCTTTCGTTTCTTACGCTCTTCGTTTAGCCTCAAATTCTCCTGCTGCTGACGTTCGTGATCCTCTCTCTCCTGCCTTACCCTCCCAACGCTCGTAATCCACTCTAAGCCACTCGTCTCTCCTCCGATGATCTCTTTCCTTTTCCTACGCTCCTCATCCTCTTTAATCTTTTGCCATGCTCTTATGAAATTGCTCCACCCTCACCGGCCACACCCTGTTCCAATACTGCTGCTCTTGTTCATCGGAGCTCCGTTCCTGGTTCGTCCTACGTCTTTCATCCCCTTCAGACTCTTCCCCACTCTAACCTTCTCCCCTTCCAGACGATCCTCTTCCACTCTAACCCTCTCCTTTTCAAGGCACTCCTTTTCCACCCTAATCTTCTCTCGTCCCAGACGCTCCTGCTCCACTCCAACCGTCTCCCTTTCAAGGCGCTCCTTTTCCACCCTAATCTTCTCTTTACGACCCTCCTCGTCTCTTTGACCCCCTTCAAGCCTCACTTTATCCTCTCTCCACTGACGCTCCCTCCTCCTGCTCTCTTCTCCGGCGATTCTCTTCTCATTTGGCCCTTACGGTCACTTCCTCTTTACGGCGCCCCTCGTCTTTCCGACCATCCTGACGCCTCACTTTATCCTCTCTCCTCCGTCGCTCTGCCTGCTCTCTCCGCTGGCACTCCTCATCATATCTCGACCGTACTCTCACTCCCCCTCTCGCGCCATTTTGACCGCTACTTATTTCCGACTTCCTAACCCACGCCTCTCTCTTAGCGACCCACACATCCTGTTTAACTTGTAAAACCGGGCACTCCCGGTTCCAATGCCCTGACTCCTTACAATACCGTCAACAATCACTATCTGGCTGCCATTCACTCGCCGACTGACAACTATCCAAAGTGTTCTGACTGTTACCTCCCCCAGTCCTACCATTATCCCCCACACCCCCCACCTGGACACTGCTTCTCCGTACCGTCGGTCCTTCTTTCACCACCTGTGACCACGTAACTCCTTTCCCCATACTACTACTATCCTTCCCAGCAATTACGGCAGGACTCTTAACCTCTTTCTCCTCTTGTCCCGTCTCAGCAACAACCGCACTACTTGGGCTCTCTGGTGAACATGGTTGTACACTCCCTGCCTTCCAGCCCCTCAACTGCTCCATTCGTTTATACGCATCACTGCGTTCCGCATAGCGTAGCATCTCCCACAGCGTACCAGATGCCCGGTCATAAAGCGCCTTACGAAGTACTGGATCAGCAACAGCGTCCACAAATTGCGTCCGTGCCACCATCTCCCTACTTCCCTCATCGACATGCGGCATTGCTCGAAGAGTCAATCTCCTAATGCCTTGGGCCAAGTCATAATAACTCTCCCCCAGCTGCTGCTTCCGCGCCTTCAACTCTAGAAAACACTCATAAGGTTCCTCCCGTGGTCCAAACATTCGCGTCATCACACGGACTAACTCACGGTAGTCAATATCCCGTGGATCCACCTCAACTGCCATAACATTCAATGCTCCATCTCTCGCCTCTCCACTCGCGGACATTCCACCAAGGCCGACTCCCGTCCTTCAACCTCATTTCCATCACTCTCCATAACCTCTGACTCTCTAACCGTGGCCACCTCATTTCTTCCAACTACCTAACGAGCCTTTTGCTCCCGCAACTCTTCGGTCCTCGTTTTCATCTCACTCCTCGTAACACGCATAGCTTCCGTCACTTGAACAAGTAACTCCATGGTTTTCTCCTCCCGCGTCGACGCCAAAGTCAATCTCGTACCCACTTCATCACACAACTTCTCGTACTTTTGCTTCTGCTCACTCTCTACATCTCCTAACAGTCGAGCCCTATCTTCGAGATTTGCCTGTTTCCTTTCATATTTACGTTTCTTCGACATTACTTCCTCATACACCTCCTCATTCCTCTTCTCTCCTTCCGCCACTAACTTCTCCCGATCGGACAATTCTTTTTGTTTACTCTGCTGCTTCTTATCCTCTAATCTTCTCGCCATCTTTGCTTCTTCATACATCTCCTCATTCCTCTTCTCCCCTTCTACCACTACCTTCTCCCGATTAGACAATTCTTTTAGTCTACTCTGCTGCTTCTCCTTATTCCTCTTCTCCTCTTCTGCTACTACTTTCTCCCGATCAGACAAATTACTCCTTTAGCTTACTCTGCCGCTTCCTATCCTCTAATCGTCTAACTACCTGTGCTCCATTCTCCCGATTATCCAACAACTGGGTCCGTCGCTCCAACTCGAGCTCACGCTTTTTCACCCTCCACTCTCTTCGACCCAACTCTTCACACCACTCCTGCTCCTCGGCTGCCAACCGACCCTGAAGCATCTTCACCACTTCCTCTTCGGCTACTACTGCCTCTTTCCTCCGTTGCAGCTCTGACACTGATCGCAACCTTTTAGCCTCCAATACTCTTTGGAGCAACTCATCAACCATTGGCCTGCAAAATAGTTCCGTCTCAAAATGTACCAAATCACTTTCCCGCCTGTCATATTCCTTCAAATCCAGCTGCCTTCTCTTTTCCACCTCACTCAGCCGTTCCTCTGCCAAAACTTCTCTCCGCATCAATTCATTCTCTCTCCGTCTAAAGTCCTCCAACTCTATCCGATCGGTCCCTTTCCACTCATAATTCCCCACAATATCCAACTCCGACTCTGCGACACGTGTTCCAACCCCAGAGTCCTCGCTATATTGACTTCCCTCGCTATCAGCCTAGCCAACTCTACCTGAACCGCCAGTCGAACCAACGCTTGTCTCTGGGCCCAGCAAGCCATCACCAACCTCACTACTATTCTACACCGACCTCAAAGCTACCTCCTATCACCATCTCTATCGGTAGCGACCACCTCATCATCACTATGACGTCCACCCACATTACCACCAAGTAGATATCCACCTCCACCATCATCACCTTTTCCACCTACACCACCTCTATCTCCACCTTCACCTCCATCTGCGTAGCTCCATCTTCCACCTCTATCTTCATCCTTACTTCTTCCTCTTCCGGTACCTGCACTTCCTCTATCTTTACCTCCATTTTCACCTCCACTGCCCTCATCTCTACCTCCATTTCCCCTTCCTCCACTGCCCTCATCTCTACTACCCTTTACCCTTCCTCCACTTCCACCTTTACCTCCATCTCCACTTCCTCCATATCTCCCTTCACCTCCACTTCTTTCCTGTCGACCTCCACTTTTGTCGACATTTCCCAAAACACCCAAATCCACATCGCCATGTCGATTTACACCAACTCTCTCCACATCACTTCTCCCAAATCTCCCAACATCACCTCTCCCAACTCTCTCCAAATCACCTCGCCCAAAAACATCACCACTACCACCTCTTCTTTCTACATCACCTCCACCTCCACCTCCACCACTACGTCCTTCCACATCACCTCCACCTCCAACACTACGTCCTTCCACCTCACCTCCAACAACTCCACCACCACGTCCTACCACACTTCCACCAACTCCACCACCACGTCCTTCCACTTCCACCACCACGTCGTTCCACATCACCCTTCCCCTCTCGTCCATCTCGCCCGTCCATGTCACTCTTCCCCTCTCGTCCATCTCGCCCGTCCATGTCACTCTTCCCCTCTCGGCCATCTCGCCCGTCCATGTCACTCTTCCCCTATCGTCCATCTCGCCCGTCCATGTCACTCTTCACCACTCGTCCATCTCGCCCGTCCATGTCACTCTTCCCCACTCGTTCATCTCGCCCGTCCATGTCACTCTTCCCCTCTCGTCCATCTCGCCCTTTCTTGTCACTGCTGCTATCGACCCCGCTCATTGTTTCCTCCGATGGAATCACCACCAACAACGGAAGTTGTTCCTACACACACAAAAATTACTTCACCAACTTGTATATATATGGATTTAAAAAAAAGTCCGACAAAAGTCCTAAGTCCAAAATCACCAACCCATCACTTATCACAGAAAAAAATAATTAAAAAATCCCACATCTGACACTACTTGTCGCGGGGCGGCGGGCGCTCTCGGAGCGAGATGCATGCACGCGCGATATCCAAGTGTGCAGAGTATGTTACAGTCTGACACCACCAAATTTTCTGCGTGGGGGTTTAATTTGGAAACCTGGATGTCTGATGCACGCCACGTGGGTCCGTCTACAGGTAGGTCTTAATCTGCCTTTTATACGTTAATGACAAGCACAGAGCCGTTATTATATATCACAATGTATATATTTATTCATCAACGAGCATATCACGTTATTATTTACATGTATTTCTTACACAACAACTTAACCTACCAAAGCGAATTAATGAACAAAATACGCCACCGCTATATGAACTACGCGTACACACCCAGTATTAATTTATCCCGAATTAGATTTGGGGTAGCCCCGAACGTTAAATCAAGGCCCTACTTTTAAACACTCTACCCCCGGCTTTAAAATGTCGCCCTACTTTAAAATTGCCGCCCCTACTTTAGACACTCTACCCCCGGCTTTAAATCACAACCCCTTGGAGTGTTTACAGGCTGAAATATAAAGAAACAATAATGGTGTTAATGACATAGCACGGACTGTATTCCACAGCAGTATATTGGCAAGGTAATGGGTTCGAGACATAGACCAATGCTACTACCCATCGCAACTACTATTACGGCTCTACAGTATGTATGTACTTGTAGTATATGTATATGTAGCATGTATGTTACGGTCCTCTCAGCGATTTTCCCTCCACGTAATCCAAATTTCCCTTCGTCTCGTGTATCTCGTCAATTGCAATGCCGTCCCAACCGTTTTAGCTGTACTGCGCAACGCAGATCAATTAGGCTCATGACGAGGCTCAAATAGGGAAAGTGGGGCAAAGGCCCTCTTCCACTCTCACGGGTAAGGTAAAATAAATATAACATCTAAATATAATGAATACATTTTAAATATATATAATAAATGCATTTTAAATATAATGAATACGTCTTAAATCACTCCCCCAAAATCCAATCCCGCTACACTATAGACAATTGTTCATATATCTGCTTACCGACCATCGATTGTCATGAATCAAAGCTTATTCGAAAGTTAGCAAATTCCCCTCACATACCATTACAACTCAAAACTAAAATTCCACGGGAGATATTGTTAATATTTTTTTCAAAACTGCATAACTTTTTTTTGTTACAGCCAATGTTAAAAATTATCTAAAGAAAAGACCAATTAACACTAACTGAAAACTTAACTTGGCGTGGACCCAACGGTTAAAATACACAGAAATCAGTGAATGACATATTTAAATGTATTGTAATTTTAAGTCTTTGAATGAAATGTGTATACAAGAAATAAGCCACATGGAATTAATTTACCGTAAGCTTGTTGAATTATGGTTGAAATGTAAAAGAATAACAAACATTGATGAAATAAAGAATGACGAACTAGAAATTATTTGGAATAAGATATAACGGCAAAACATTGTACTTCAAACAGTGGATCCGAAATGGCTATATTATTGTATCAACATTGTACAACGAAGATGGTTCAAAAAGATCAATGCAGTACTTTAATGATAAAATTAAAAAGCCTGGTGGTGTCATGTTAGATTATCTAACGTTACTATCATCCATTCCATGATTCCAGAAAGCTGGAAAGAATATAAAAATACAAGTTCAAATAAATTCCACCAAAATGGTATACAAAATAAACTGATCCTTTATCCTTTAGAACAATGTACATCTAAAATTGTTCGTTGTAGATTGATTACTGACATTTCTGTCAAACCAATTTGCCAAATTTTCTGGGAAAGAAAATTTCCAAATTATAATTTTGTATGGGAGACCATTTGGAAAAACGTACCGTCCCACGCCAATGAAGCAAACTTTAAACTGGAAAATCTTAAGTAATATATATCCTACAAATATTCTTTTAGAAAAAATGGGAATAGCAAGGAGCAATTATGTGTGAAAAATGCAACGAGAAAGATTATTTAGAACACTTCTTTTTTAACTGCAAAATAATTAGAAAGATATGGTCAGAAATAAACAAAATATTACTGGGGAAACAGGAAAAACTATTAATATATCTCTTACTGATGCCGTGTTTGGGTTTTGTAAAGGAAACGATTAAGAAAGACTAATTAGACTAATTGGCAGTTGGGTTTTAATCTTTAGCTGTCTAAATTTATGTGTTTTTACATATATAGTTTTAAAATTGGTCTTTAGTAGTTTGTTAGTTGTACAGCGCATAGATACCACTTGTTTAATGCGCTTTATAAATGATTATTATTATTATTATTATTGTTATTAATTGTAATTGCAAAGCTTTGCATAAGTAAATACAAATATGGAAAACACCCACATTTGATATTTTTATTTGAAAAAGAATTGAATATAAGAAAATGGTTAAAGTTTTAAAGGCTTACAATATTGTGTGTTGAATGGTTAGATTATGAAATGTATTAGAACACAAAGAAATGATTAAAGTGATTTTTGTATATACGTAATATGCCATAACATGATATTCGGCCGAGTGCACCAATGACGGGTAACTTAATAGGGAGGTAAGCTACCTCCCTAGTAGTTATGCTCTAACTGTAGCATAACTTACTAACGATGTAATTCTTAGAGCATAACTGGCGAGTAACATCAGAATAGCAACTAGCGAGGTAAATATCCACATTAATCAGCATCGTCCCCTTACAAAATAAATTGTCGCATATACAAAGTGTTAACCTATAGTTTATTGTATAATACTGACGTGAGTGGTCCTCCGTAATATTTAAAATGTATCGTCACTCGCTAGGTCATAGGTGAGTGTACATAATTAACATAAATAATCACGTTGAGTCGGCTTGCGTTCCGAACAAAAAAATGACGGTATTTCTTTGGCCAAAAATTTCGAATTTGTTCAACGCTTTTTCAAAAATAAGGACTATCAAGACATTACAAACATATTTTGGGCGAGGGGCACACACAAATATTGCACCAAAAAGCACAATTTTAATGACAAACACAAGCACCCGATGCAAACAATTATATACAATTATAACACATCTCATAACACAGATACCTCCGTGGCGTGGATACCTTGTTCGTCGCTTGTTAACCGCTAGGACCCCGGTTCGATCCCCAGATAACGCACGGCAAGATATGCTTTCTTTTTTTCGTTCTTCTAGTTTTACCCTTCCACTCACAATAATGTTGAAACTTCAGTTTTTAATTAATAAAACAATAAGTTTATTTATTTATTTATTTAGTCATTATTTAAGATCCTTGGACAATTAGTACATTTTGGTCAAAATATGACCCAAGTGTTTAGTGTTTGAATGGGCAAAAGGAGTTGATCTAAATTTTGACTAAAAAAATCCCCAAATTGCATGAATGGATTTTCAAAATATAAAATATTTCAGCTTATGAGGGGTCACATTCCACTTCAAATATACATCCCCTGGGCATGCAAGCGAAGTTGGTCTTTCAGCATCAGCGAATCATCCCCTCCAATGTTCACAACAAATTTTACGCTACTGCTAGAATCGACTGACTTGTGGCATAAAACGTTATGCCCCAACTTACTCTTGGGTCCGGCCAGGTATAACATTTAGCGTAAATTACCCGCCAGTTACTAGCCTAGTAGCTTACCCCGCATTGGCGCTCTCAACATTTTGGGTTACGCCTCAGTTACTAGCGAGGTAGCGCTATTCTTCAGCTACCCGTCATTGGTGCACTCGGCCGATAATATTATGTTTTTAAAGAATTATGTAAGATATGTTTGTTTTGTTGTTTTGATATGTTTCCATGGTACTATCATTATGAAGACACAAACTATATGTAAACCCGTAAATGATGCGGAATGTGATCGTCAGATTTGATTATTTGTTTACTCAAACTTAGTCTTAAACGCAAAACTTATATGAGCTCGGATGATTTGATTAATTATATTTGAAATTTAAGTAAGTAAATCTTTAGCTGTGTTTAATATATTTGAAAATAGAAAGAAGAAGAAAAAAAGAAAGAAAAAAAACAACACCAAAACAATTATATGACTTTTTTGGAATACTCTTAGGTTTCTTTTCTTTTTGGACAAGATTTGAAATATCACTATTTTGAGAGGAATATTTACATAGAAAAGCAAAATTCTGAATTATATGGCTAATTTGAGAATACTTGTGTTAAATTTTTTTTTAAAAAGTGAGAAATACACAAGTACCAAATACAAATGTAAGGCTTTCAAACATCAGATGTTGATATATTTATTTAAAAAGAGTTTAAAACTATCAAATGATTCAGTTTATGAAAAGTGTTTTACAAAATAAGAGTTTATTAAATGTTTTGAATGTACTAATCTTTAAAAAAAATCTATTTGTTATAGTGTATGATTTGGTCATGTGATGCAAACATAGATTAATATCTGTATTTACGATGAATATATGTATTGTGTTGTGATCATGCTATGCAAAAGGTGTGACTGATTGAAAATAAATTTGAAAAAAAAATGATGACCCAACGGTTAAGATCAGTGAATAAGGGACCGTTCATTATTTATGGTGGAGGGGGTTGGGTAAACTATAGTGGGGGTCATGTAACTTTCATATGTTGAAATAGGGGGGTTATGTAACTTTTTATTCTTAAACAGGGGGGGGGGGGTTGTGTACATTTGTTTAAACTATAAAGATGGTGGTGATTGGAGTGATTTTAGAGGCTATTTTGGAGTGTAAATGCCATTTTTTTCTGCGCCTCACGCAGATTTTCTTAAAACCTATCGACTTCAAAAGCTGTTACTATGAGATGACTTCTGGACAGCAAATCGACGATATTGTGGAAAAACAGCTATATAATCATCAACGGTCGAGACATTAGAGCCACAGGGTGTATAATGTTACAAAATCCAATTTCATGATTTAAAAATGTGATTTATTGCATGCTTTTCACGGTTCACCTCGTGAGCTTTGCCCCAATGCTCACAAAAGTAGAACGTTTCACTGGATTATACGTTTCTGCTCATAGTGTTCTAACTTGTTCGGGTTATAAAGACTCACAAAACCACCCAAAATGTATAAATATGAAGAAAAAAATTCCAGTTCGCTACGCTCGCCATTACTAAATTCACACAATAAAAAGTAGGGGCATAATAACATTATTGGCTGCTCAGATAGGGCACAAACAAAATTTGCCAACGTATCCATGAACAAAATTCCAGAGGTAAAGACAGCTCCTTAAGTATGTGACAAGTTGATTTTTTTTTCGGGGAGGGGGGGGGGGTGTAAAAAGCTACTGGTTAGCAGGGGGGGTCATGTAATTTTCAGTTTCAGCTGTAGGGGGGGTTAGGTAATTTTACCATACGAGTCTCGAATTTGTCCCAACCCCCCCTCCACCATAAATAATGAACGGTCCCTAAGATACATAAAACATGATATTTCGTCATTGCAAATATCTCTACAGACACCATTCAAAAATAATAAAGATGTAATTCATAATACCGAGGTTGTAAACCATTCTAAAGAAATTTCATGTCATATTGTAATCATTCAATAGCAGAACATTTGTGGTATTTGACCCAAAATGCCCCAAATTGTCTAAGAACTAGAACGATTGTAAATTATTTCATATTCTACTGTATTCACATTTCAATATCAAATGAATTTTACAATTTTGATACAAATTTTGCACTTTGTCGAGATGAAACATTATTCAAGCACACCTGTGACGTACTCATCAAGTTTACGCCAAAAACATAAAACATACCACCATTTGTCATGATAATCAATAACTCCAAAACATGACAGAATAAAAAATCCTTTAAAAAGGATAGGCGACCCAAATAAATAATAATGGTAGCCTGGAAGGCGTATTATAATATGGCTCGTGTTTTCATAGCAGAATGAGATTAAGAAATGGAAGGGTGGTGGACTGTGAAAAGTGTTGGTATACGAATTAAAAAGTAGGAGTACCTAACAATTGATAGCAATTAGGTATAGCCTTGACTCGTGGAAGGAAACGAAGCAAGACATAGGGGGCCTACAGGTAGGAAAATATGCCCGGTAGCATGTATGATTCTTATTAGAAAATAATGTAATATATACATACATAAAAGCAAATTTAGATGTTTTGATGTAACCAAACATGGCTACATGTAGATAGGTTTCAAATAGGTCTATTTGGGTAAAATCTATGTATCCAAACATGGCTAGATGGGTTTCAAATAGGTTTATTTGGGTAAAATCTACACGTCGGGTCCTTTAGAAAGCCTCGCTGGTCTCAATTTTCCACTAAATATGCCAAATATTTCCCCCGAGGTTTACAGCACTTCCCATCACAAAATGTCCTTTTTTATTATAATATGAATTCATTTTACAACTGAAGATTAAGGCGCCAAAAAGATATGCCCAACAGTTAGTTGGTTCGGTCAGCTTTTTTGTTCTTTTCCATCTTGAATCAAATATTGACAAGCCCTAAAACATTATCGGGCAGTATTCGTTGCATGACCCTTCACAGGGGTATTCATAGTGCATGATTTTTAAGAACGACGCATACTAACTGATGTTGGTGTGAAGGGTATAACAGAATTATGCCCTAAAGTTTTGTGGTGTCCACGGTAATGCTTAATGGCTACTGCTTTCATTTAAAACAAATCAAGTTTATTTAGTAATTAGCTGGGTAACTTGTGTGCCAAGATTAACTGCTTTGAACCGACCTGCAGTTAAAGGGGCATTGAGAGATACGTATGAGGACGCCCTCAATTCTCCTGGAAATCAGGTTTTTTGCACCTACTTAATACTTGGGCATACCAACTAATGAAACCGTTTACCTGAATTCGCCATCTATCGAGTACCATTTCATGATTTGGTAATTTCGATGTAGATCATAACGAAATTATCAGCATCAATCACCACATAACTTGCCTCAACAAAATTTCAATATAGCGCGAGTATTCAACCGTTTTCCCATAAATCACAACACGTACTTATTGAAACAATTCCTTTTTTCCAAATTTCATTTTTCTCAGTTATCTCCACATGCCCCTTTAAATTGAATCACATCTGATGTTGTGAACATCTTAAACAAGTGCAGTCATGGTCATCGTCATCTTGATAGTGGTACCAAACACAGAATGATACCCAGGCCTGATGATACCACCCTTTTGTGTCCTAAAAGTTTCGAAACCATTTTAAAGATTTGTATCTCTCATAAAATAAGTCGCAGTACCAAATCGAAAATAAATATATTTTGAATAAAAAACCCTTTAAAGGGGAAGTGCTAGTACAAATGAAAGACTTTGATATTTTTTAGGAAAGCATTTGGTAGAATAATGACATGTAATTGGGTAATCAGAGATTGGCACAAGAGCAGGCAGTGGACGTATTGCCAAATTTGGGCATGATATCAAGTAATGATTATGAAGACAAATTTGCAGTAGTTGTCCGTATATATGTGAAAATCAGACACAATTAGGCAAGATATCAAAATTGAGCTTGTAATTGATTATTGTAGTAGAGATCTTCCGCTTAACAATGGTACTCTTTTTTTTAAGCGGAGTTATATAATTTTTCAGTTAGTCTTTATGAAAACTCCAAACTGAGATATCATCCTTTAAAGATGTACTTATAATGTACTAACGATGTACTTTTATTTGTATTTTTTTATTTTTTATTTTTTGGTTTGAATTTTTAATCTGAAACTTTCACATTAATGTTATAAACACTCTGAAAATTAATTATTTACAAGAATCACCTCCAATTAGGGTTTGGGCTATTTCTCAGTTTGGAGCTCTGCCCAATTCGTGAATTAAAAAGAAATTTGGAAGAAATGAAACGGTCATTTGATCTTGTTGTGTGCATTCATTGGCGGCGTAGCTACAGGTAACCCAGCACCAATGGTCATTCGTCGTGGGGGAATCAATACCAATTCTAATCACCTGCAGCAGAGGCTTTGTCCCAGGACCTACCAGGGCCCTTAGGTATGGTGGGCCCTGGACCCCACGCCACTCTCGTGCCCCCGGGATGACAAGCCTCCTGGCTACGCCCACATGTCGCAAACAGTCCATGAAATCAATTGACTTCAAAACTCATAAAACGAACGCCAATTTAGTATTTATTTAATTAAGCCTACCCAAAGAATGGAAATTAACTACCCAGTATGATTTGTTTGTGCAGTTATAAACGATATCTCCATCTTTGGCAAACACGAGAGTAAACATTTTAGAACCACCCTCTCCATAGGCTTTATTGGTATAAGTGTTGTAAAAATCAACACAGATTGTCAGAGGTATATTTGCTCAATAGTGAATTAAAAAAGTACAATAGTTTTTAAACGGCTTTCGTTGAATAACAGACATAAGGGACGCACCATTTGATTTTCAGGGGGGGGGCATGGAAGTTGGGGTCGATTGGATTTTTTTTTTGGCCATCGAAGTAGGCGGATTTATTTTTATTTTTAAATTTATTTTTAGCAAAGGCGGCACAGTTGTTGTTTTTAGGTTTTACTGTTTTTCTTTACATTGAATTGGGTTAGTCATCTTTTTTTCTTTTCCTGGTTGGTGGGCAAAGTTGTTGTTTTTTCCTGGATAGTGGGCAAAGTGTTTTTTTAAACTTCCATGCAACGCCCCCCCCCCCCCCACCCCCTGAGTATCTAATGGTGTGTTCCTAATGTACTTTTATAGACATTTGAGTCATAGTTCAATAATTACAGCACTCACAAAATTCCTAAAGTTACTTCCTTGAGCCCCCCCCCCCCCCCCCCCCCATTATTTTGAGAGTGTATTTATTACCTAGTAATCATAAGTTAATTTTATGAGAACTGCATTATATATTTTGAAATTTGATGATTTACTCATCAGTTTGTTTGCTTCAAGCTCGATAGCAATCCTAACCTTAAATTTATGAGTGAGACTTGTATTTTAATACAGTGTGGACAACTAATTAATAATAATAATAAATAGGAATTCTTAATCATGTATTAAGTCAACCATTTTCTAGCCTTTCATTACACTTTCTATGCGGCTAGTTTTACCAGAGTGATATTACCTATTACACCTCCCTGGTTTTACCATATAAAAAAGATTTTGCAAAAACCTTTTCTAAACTTTCAAAGTCTTATCTCAAGAATATTAAACTGACCTAATACTAGACGTGTTTGTACTTATGTTAATTAATTTCTCATGGTGATTCGAAATATATGATGATGAAAGCCAATAAATTAAATACGTTTGTGAAACATTTTGTGAATTGTATTTTGCGTGTGCATAACCGCGCGCATGGACAGCGTTAATCTATTCTATATTTGCCTAAAATTCTCAGTCCTTAATGTTTGCTTTCCCCCTCCATTTCTTTAGAAATACTAACATTGCCACAAGCTAGTGGATATTTATCGCTTTGTTTACCTATCGGAGTAAATATACTTTCCACAGGCTAGGCAAACAACTGCGGACAACCACAGATAGTCAACCCCGGGCGCTAAACAACTGAACACATCTCTCGTCCAATCAAAGCCATGGACATAGATGGATTCGGCGGCGCTTGTAAGTGACCCTGATGCAATACACAATAGCATCCAAGCGTCACTTCTCGATCAACCAATATACCCGTATGAGAGTGTCATTTGGCTGGACCCGTTCGATAATTATACCGATTTGGTCACGGTTTCCTGAACCAAGTGACTCGAAGTCATTATAAATAACGCGTACTTGGAATATTGATTTTGAATTCAGGCTATAAGAGCTAGCTATCGTGATAGCTAGCACAAAAAGAAAACTTGTAGAATCATTTCGGTACCCCAAATCCGAGTCTTTTTAGTCTCCTCAATATAAAACACATAATTCTCAAAAAATAATTACGGTACATTGTTCGAGATTTACTGGACGCACTTCGCACTGTACACACACAGAAATGTTTACCTAAGTTATGTAAAATTTTACATAATTTTGAAGCACGTATAGAACACCAAAATAATTTGGTAAAATTTTACATAAACTCTGTTTGGTAAAAAAACCCAAACTATTATGTATAAAAATGCAATTTTACTAGGTATTTATTTTGCACAGTGGCTAGGTATAAATTTTACTTAACTAGTTACGCATTTTTTTACGTAAATACTTTGTAATATTTTACCACATGTTATGTAAAAACCCACAACATTATGGGACATTTTGCTTGATTTTTTAGTAAATATTTACAAAATGACTAGGTATTCTTTACTGAATTTGAATGTAGGTTTAAGGTGATTGTTTACACAATGACTGTGTATTTTTTACTGAATTTGCATGTAAGTTTTAGATAATTGTTTACACAATCACCGGGTATTTTTGACTGAATTTTGATGTATTTTTTAGGCAATTGTTTACACAATTGCTGGGTATTTTTTACTGAATTTGGATGTAAGTTTAAGGTAATTTCAAGGGAGTTTTTGAAGGTAAGGAAGTAGTATATCTTTCCACTTTTGGTAATGCCTTTATGTCCTTGTTTTCATGATGTTATTGAAGTCATCTGAAAATCATTTTAAAAAATAATTAAAATCAATCAATCAATCAATCAATCAATCAATCAATCAATCAATCAATCAATCAATCAATCACCTTGCATCGTTGCATTTTGACCTATGTACATACTACATACCGTACGCCCTAATCACGTTTCACATGGCCACATGTACAAATGAGCCGCATTCCAAAGTTTGAGTTGCATACTCCAATGGTTCTATTTTAGAAGCACAAGGTCACAAAGCATTTGCCCATTGAGTCGTACACAAACTGCATGGTTGGTGTTAACCACCTTTGGCAGTAATTCACCACATTTTAGCCTATAATTTGTAAATGGAATATTTTTGGCCCCTAAGAATTTACAGACATAATGAGAAAAATATGGTGATTCTTCTGATATCAAAATATCTTGATGTGAAGAAGAAGAAAAAAATACGTAGCCTTAAAAAGTGATCGGATTGCCTAGAAAGGGTAAATCGATCATCCTGCCCATCACTCATCACCTGTTATCAAAATTTAACGCCCTTGGATTCCATTTTCGTATCAAGGTATTTTGTGATCACGTTAGAAAACACTAAGTTTAGGCAAACATGTCTAACATCCTCTGATTACTTTGGAAATGATAGCGCGCCACCCAGACCGGGCACCCAGACCAGTTGCGACAAACTATTAAGGTCAAGAGAATCGGGGTTTTGTCTTGAGAGTTACTTATCCATTGTATAACCAATATCTCTCCAATTGTATGGCAATGGTTTGGTGATAATAGACTTTAAAATAGTAACAGGTTCGATTCAGCCAGCTCATCCGTCTTCCACGCTGGAATAATTTTTGCCTTTTGATACTGATGATGATCTTTTGTCCAACCAGTGGACACTGTGATTTTTGTTCAAGTGAACAAAAGACAAAATCATATCAACAACGCCGGACAGTTTCATTAATATTGTTCTCCCGGGATTGTTCTTCACCTCGGTGACGTCACTTTGCCCTGAGACTTTGCCTACTGAATACAGTTGTGTTTAATAAGCTTAAGCTTAAAGACGTTCACGAAAAAGAAGACATTGCTGAATAAAGGATCTGCAAAGCCGCTGCAAAAACAATGATTACGTTCAAAAGAGTATTGAAACCTTTGTATTGTTGGTACTGTGAAAAGTATTTCTCATCACTAGATGGATTTAGACGCCATGCTGATAGGCACAACTATTGGAAACGACCTCGTCAGCGATATTACAGCAATGGTCCATGTCAATATCAAAAAAGCATTACAAAACGGAGTTGCCTTACAGCACACACAAGATTCGACACTTCAGAGAAATCTTACCAATGTGGACTTTGTCAGAAGTATTTTACCCAGGTGAGTCATCTGACAAGACACCAATGGACTCACGCTAAATGGAAACCATTTCAGTGTGATGTTTGTCTGAAATGCTTTGCACAGAATAATCAACTGACATCACACAGACAGACCCACACAAACGACAAGCCATACCAATGTGAGCATTGTCAGAAGTTGTTTGCAAAGAAAAGTTCTCTGACACGACACATTCTTACTCACTCAAAAGAGAAACCCTCTCAGTGTGAATATTGTCAACAAACTCATAAGCATAGCCCGACATCACACATAAAGACTCACACCAACGAGACACCATTTCAGTGTGATGTTTGTCAGAAATGCTTTACAGATAAGTCTCTTTTGATGAGACACAACAGGATTCATTCTGAAGTGAAACCGCATCAGTGTGAATATTGTCAGGAATGTTTCGCATGGAAGAGTCAACTGAAATCGCACATTGGGATTCATAATGACGCGAATCAGTGTGATTATTGTCAGATGAGGTTTGCAAATAAATATAATCTGACACTACACGTTCGGACTCATACGAACGAGAAACTCTATAAGTGTGAGCAATGTCATAAAAGCTTAACGACAAAAAGTAATCTGATTTCACACTTACGGATTCATACAAAAGAGAAACCTTATCAATGCGAATATTGTAAGAAATGTTTTGCAAGGAATAATCAGCTAACGAGACACATTAAGTCCCATGCTAAAGAGATCCGTGGTGAAATTATACTGAGTCAGTGTGATTATTGTCAGGGGAAATTTGCAAATAAAGATGATCTGACACGACACATTCTGATTCATACAAAAGAGAAACTCTATCAGTGTGAATCTTGCCAGAAATGTTTTACAAGAAAAAATAATCTGATTTCACACATTCGGACTCACACAAATGATAAACCGTTTCAATGCGAATATTGTCATAGATGCTTTGCAAGGAACAGTCACCTGACAAGACACATTCAGTGCCATGCTAAAGAGACCCTTGATGAATATGTACTGAATCAGTGTGATTATTGTCAGATGAGATTTGCAAATAAAAATCATCTGACACGACACATTGAGACCCATACAAGAGAAAAAACCCATCAGTGTGAAACTTGTCAGAAATGCTTTACAACGAAGAGTCATCTGATGTCACACATTCGGACGCACACAAAAGAGAAACCTTTTCAATGCGAATATTGTCAGAAATGCTTTGCAAGGAATAGTCACCTGACGAGACACAAGCGAATTCACGAAAAATAGTAATGTTGTGATGTAATGCTTTGCATTTGATGATTTGAGTCTACATTACGACGATTGTAGAGATAGCCAAAAGTGTCCTATCTCCAATAGCTATCGGGTATGCATGCAGGCCTACAGACAAGGGCTACGTGCTGGCAGTAACCAAAACTTAACATTGGACTTTCATGTTATGGGATTTCTGTATATATACTGTATAACAAAGTGGAATCTTTCATGTGCTCAATCTGGTTTTCGTGCAAATCACTCTACAACAACAAATCTACTAACTGTAGATGTACATAATGTTATTCTCAATAACATGGATAATGTCACAGGTGCCATTTTTCTTGATTTAAAGAAAGCATAAAGTGATAATTGATAATTACAAGGTATGACCAGTGTTGATGGTATTGAACTGTTATTATCTCAGTAATGTCACAGGCTCTATAATCGGTTTCAGCAAATATATATTAAATGTGTTACCTCTTGCATATTGGGGGAGGTGCATGGTTGATTTGATGGGGATGTAGGCCTACTGGTTGTAAATTGTTATTTGCCATGTTAATACCCAGTTTAATCTTTTAAATATTGCGCTAGAGTATCCAATAATCAATACGTCTTTATGAAAGATAAAGCTCAGAAAAATACACAGAATGTTACTTCATTGTTACTAACAGGTGAGTATTATGCCAAAATATATTTCAGTGTGTTACTTATGGAAAGAGGCAGAGGATGATGTTATTCCCTTGGCCTATGTAATCATGTAGGATTACTAAAATCATGTTTAGGTGATTGAAATTTTAAACATCATGTTGCAAAGCACAACAAAACTTTCAACATCAATGACATTCCAAATGTATTCGATAAGGCGTTGGGAAGAGTGTCCCATCAGACTGGAAACATGTGTCGGCACGTCAGGGAAATTGAAAATTCGTAAAAAAGATCACATCATTTTGTGATATTGTCATTCCCCAAATTATCATCAAATTATTTGAGGATTCAGACCACGACGCAGATTCATCGATTCAAATCAAGATGATAAGCGTATAACAACATGTTTATTATTGTAGGCCAAATTTAAAATGCGCGTGTAACCATGCATGATACATCCACGGTATACAGTCATCAACAAAAGTAACTACACAGGTAATAAATGGGCTTCTCTAAAATATGTCCTACCTAAAAATATTAATTTATAAAGTTGTCGAGAAATTTATCTTCTTTAAGATGATATATTGCACGCTATAGGACTGGGTGATTATTGAGGAATTGACACTCCTAAATGTAAGGTAAAGACCGATTTTCATTTTCACATTTTCTTTTCTACACGCGAACTGCATGTCATACTCTCCTCCGTGTTGAAAAGTAAAGTGAAAATGATATTGTAACTTTACCTTACATTTTGGATTGTAACCTGTTCAATATTCAAACTATTCTAGCGTGCAATACCTCATATTAAAGAAGACATATGTGTCAACAACTATATATTTAATATTTTAGGTACGATATATATATTTTTAAAGTCCATGTATTACCTGTATAGTTACTTTTTTTGATGACTGTATATAGTTATCCTTTCTGGCCTGTTCAGGATCGAAGTTATATTGATTTATTCGGGAACAGTTTACTACCTCTCCCGAAGTGTGGACAGGCCCGACACTTTTAATGAGGTAACACATTTGCTGAAACCGATTATAAATGTTAATTCTAATCTTTCAGAGTTTGAGCATACATATTGGTGTTCCATAAGGCTCAATATTAGGACCTATGTTATTTATTTTATTTGTAAATTGTTTACCAAATGCTGTAAATTGTAATCCTATATGTATGCTGATGACACCACTTTACTATGTAGATCAAAATGTACTGATGGACTTTCAACTTCTTTGGCATCAAACCTAGATCTAGTTGCTAATTGGTTGGAGGCAAACAAACTTACATTAAATATCAATAAGACTAAAATTATGCTATTTGGTACCAGACACATGTGAGATTTAATGATATTTTACTCGCCTACATGTAAGCCCTATATAACGTTGCTATGATTGAAATGCTTAAGATGTCAAATGTGATAGTACCAGTCTTGGTTATCACATGTATAGATTAGGGAGGATGGGGCAACTGGTCCGGTTAAACATATTTCATGATATAAACGATTAAAGCTCGTGTAATTATTTATGGAATTGCTATGAAAATATCACCCATGTATTCTGTATACAAATACTATTATAGTCAATGTTAAAATTATCTAAAGAAAAGGCCAATTAGGGGGCTGTCATTTTCTTCGGGAGGGGGGGGGGGGGCACAAATATGGTGGGGGTCATAATTTTGTAAAATCTAAAATAGGGGGTTATAGTTTGGTGTAGCAATTCAGATTCTAAAATTTCAAAACAGCAATTTGTTCGCGCTTCGCGCGCATTCATCTAAGCATATCCCTTATAAATGGACATATTTACAACACCTTTCCTGTTTATTTTTCATTATTTGCTATTTTAGTCATTAAAAAATCTAACTTCGATAGGCCAGGGGGGGTCATAAAATTATTTTGTATCGGATAGGGGGGTTATAAATTTATTAACAACGGCCATTGACATATTTGTGACCCCCCCCCCCCCCCCCCCCCCCCCCCCTGCCGAAGAAAATGATAGCCCCCTTACCACTAACTGAAAACTTTACTTGGCGTGGACCCAACGGTTAGAATACATAGAAATCAGTGAATGACAACACGGAAACTAGGCAGAATTTTCTTTACGAACACATTTCCATATTATTTAATGTGTAAAAAAGATACATGTCTCATGAAACCCATGTTTTATACAGTTGTCGTGGTAACGTGTAAATAGCAGTAATACTAATGGTGTATAAAGCAAGCGAAATTTTCGACTGCACATTTAAACAGATAAAACGGTAGGAACCTAGTTAAATGGTTACATGATTGTGATATTCAGATGCCCCATTGTCTATATATACCCCTTTCTTTAATAATTTTATTTACTTCATATAATTATCATTTAGTACTTATAATAAACGATCTTGATATTTAGCCAGCTTTTCATGTTACAGGGGAAGTTAGTCCGTATGACAATGATGACCCAACGGTTAAGATACACAAAAAGCAGTGAATAAAATACATAATACATGATATTTCGTATTTGCAAATATCTTTAGACACCATTCAAAATATAATACAGATGTAATTCAAAATACCGAGGTTGTAAACCATTCTAAAGCAATTTCATGTCATATTGTAATCATTCAATAGCAGAATTAGTGGTATTAGGCCTAAAATGTCTAAGAACTAGAACGAATGTAAATTATTTCATATTCTATTCACATTTCAATATCGAGTCATGTTTTATTGACACTAACTACTAATTCTCAAAATTAATTTTACAATGTTGATATTGATTTAGCAGCTGGACCAGTTGCACCATACCCCTTTGGACCACTTGCCCCAACAAATGACTCAGCACTTTGTCGAGATGAAACATTATCCAAACACGCCTGTGACGTAATCAATATTCCGCCAAAATGTTTTAAAACATACCACTATTTGTCATATTAATCAATAACTAC
Organism: Ophiura sarsii; assembly: GCA_035610835.1. Lineage (NCBI taxonomy): Eukaryota > Metazoa > Echinodermata > Ophiuroidea > Amphilepidida > Ophiuridae > Ophiura > Ophiura sarsii. The sequence goes on along the minus strand of CM069451.1, from coordinate 35,246,082 downwards.
ATTGAAAACATTTCAGAAAAAAGGCAAAACTTCAATTTTGTTTTTAGCCATAACCAGTCCAGGCAAATGACCAAATCTGGAAATGTGCTATATATGGAAATCGATTGCCTTATCTGGAAACCAATGCTGTGCACTTTGTGATCAGATTCAAAAACTACATATTTGATTAGACATAGATTTCAGCAATTATCAGTACTTTTTTAATTTAAAAGTCAATAAGACATACCTACCAAATAATAAGAAAGCAAAAATAATTACCCGATGACAATTTATCCACTAATTAATGCTTAATTAAATTAATTAATGAATCAACTAATTACTTGTTTTTAAAATGCCCCGGTCAAAATTAAAACGCCCACGGTGATAATTTAGGTAATTATCTTTAACGTATGATTTACCCAAAAATAGTTGGTCCATCCTTAATATAAGGTCCCCCCGAAGTAGAAAACTGTTAATTTCGTGAACAATTTAATTTCGCAAAAATAGCTTGTGCTCAAATTCGCGAAAATAATAACCTCAAAAAATGGCACTGAATTAATAATGATATGCTTGTTTGATTTCGATTCATACAAATTAAGTATCCACAAATTTGAAGCATTTTGGTAATTCACAGAAATAACTACCTGCAAAATATGTTGATCACTACATTTCCAGATTTGGAAATCAATCCCGATTTCCAGATTTGGTCATTTGCCTGGACTGATAACACGGTTTTCTGTTCTTGCCAGCGAGTATCTTTGAATTCGCAATTTAATATTAGGGCGTTCGGGTCCTACAAGTAGACGAGTGTCTTTAGATCAAATAAGAAATGGTATACTTTGTCATTAAAATTATTTAAGTTAAAGCATTCTTTAAATGATAATATTGATCGCAAATCCAAACCACCAATGGCCCAAGTTAGCAACATGCGCCATTTTAAAGTCGTTACAACCACAACCTATGGTTTTAATCATATTTTGGAAAGTCCCTGAAACCCATCAAAGCAATATGCACTTAGCATCTTAAGATGCCTGTACTTCATGTATATATTACTGTTGCATGCATATCTATCAATCATATAAAGTACATTAAACATGATCTAAACCCATCTTCCTATAAATCGCCCGTACTATCTGTGAATTTTTAATCAGTCACTCAAGGAGGTGGCTTTAAAGATCTGGAGAATATCACACGAGTAAATACCCTAAAGTTACAATTTTGGGGAATGTAGAAGGTATGGATATAATGTCAAGTCTCACATAAGTCGTACTGACTAAAAGAAAGCAGTATAAATACAAATACAAAATCCTTCATTTCGCACCAGTTGACACATGGACCAGTTGCCCCATATTCCCCTACTTAGTAAATAATGTTTCCAAGAGAATCGGTGTTATTCGTGTAAAGCATTTTCTTCCCTATCCAATTTAATAACAAGCGCCCGGTGTGTAATTCTGAGGTGTATTTCATTTTTGGCACATTATTTGTATTGTTTCCATATATTTCCTGCCACCCCCCCCCCCCCCCCATCGCCCCCCCCCCCCCCCCCACCTAGTTTGCCCCAAAGATTTCCAAAAGGTTAAAATTTGACCAATTTGACCATTTAGCTTAGCATAATGTATCAATCATACATGTTGGCGCACATTTATCAGCATATTAGGAATAATTAGACCAAATTTTGCAATTTGCTTGCAAAATTAGACCAAATTTGACGGTTTTAGCGTAAATTGAAAAAAAATTGCGCACTTGTTAATTCTTGCCCACCCGAAATTGTTTCTTGCCCTCCCAATGTATGATGCTGGTGCCGCCACTGTATAATATTATGGCAGAGTACTACCTGTCATGATTACTTGAATTGTTTAACCGCCCACAACAATATCTCTTCAGTTGTATGGTAACGTTAATACGTTAAGTTTCAATTCAGCTATGGGAGACTCAGTGTTCATAAATACTTTGGTGGGGGAGGTTGGACATTTTGAGCGTTGGACATTTTTTTTCTTTCTTCTTCTAGATATACCCCCAAACAGCGTTAATTATTTTCTGATCCCCCTTTTGACGAAGCGTGAAAATATAAATATAAATGTGTTTTGAGCGCGAAGCGCTGAAGACAAAATGCCTTTTTTCGTGTGCGTGAAGCGGCCACAAAATGTTGGACTTTTTTTGATCCCCTATATAAGTTAATAAAGTTAGTACCATTTTTTTTAAACCCCTTTTAACAGGACATTTTTCTGATCCCCCCTCCATTTTTCCACCCCCCCCCCCCCCCCCCCCCCCACAAGGTATTTATGAACACTCCCTATTGAAAGATCAACCTCACTCAGCGATTCACTGATCATATTCGCTTTCGGACGCCAGGCGATATGATCTTCTGCAAAACTCCACTCTGTTTTTTGTTTTTTGGACAATAAATAACTCTGGAACAATTAGCAAGAAATAAGTACATCCTCTTGTTCTTTCCCCTGTGACGTCACGCGTCACTTTGATCGCGGAATATAGCTGTGCTTTGTGAGTGTTACGCCCAGACGACGGTGGCTACGAACGGCCGTTAATTTGAATTTCCGTTGGTTTCAATGTAACAATGGATTTTGATTATATGACCCCATAAAATTCATCATAGGTTAGAAGAAAAAATTTCCAATCCGAAACCGTTCGGGATGGCTAATCATCCCAATTGTAAATGCTATTTTTTGAATTTAAACCGTTGTTAAGCGGTCGTCCCATTCACTTGATCAGGTAACCTCGTTCGCATATTTTAACCTGAATACTCGTGAATACGCCTATGTCCAGCGTCGTCTGGTTACGCCGTTAATTGCTGTGTGCTGCCCGCTACGGCATCGTCTGCGTCTGAGCCAAAACACGAAAGCTCCTTCCTTCATACTCAGTCACAGTCGATTTTGTCAAAACAACGCGTGTAAATTCTGGTGTATTTCATTTTGGCCGCCCATTGTATTGTTTCCATTACCTGCCTCAGTATCGTGCGCAGAATAACTCTGCGAATAAATTGCTCGACAGTGAGTAATATACAATATCACAGAGAGAGAATTAAGTACATCTTCTTGTTCGTTCACCTGTGTTCAAAGTTCAAACCTTGTTGTGTTTAATAAGCTTATAACTTAAGCTTATTCCGTCCGGCTGGTAAAAGACGCGGGTTCTAAACTCATAAAGCAGACATTGCCGGATTAATTAAGGAACAATACAATGAATACCCGTACATTGAAAAGGGTATTGAAGCCTCTGTATTGTTGGTATTGTCAAAAGTATTTCTTCTCACTAGATGGATTTAGACGCCATACCGATAGGCACAAATATGGGAAAAGATATCATCAGCGATATAACAGCAACGGTCTGTATCAATATCAGAAAGGCATTGCAAAACGGAGTTGCCTTACAGCATACACACGATTTGACACTTCAGAGAAATCTTATCGATGTGGATTTTGTCAGAAGTTTTTACCCAGATGAGATATCTGACAAGACACAGCAGGATTCACCTAGAGAAACCCCATCAGTACCAGTGCGAGTATTGTCAGAAGTCATTTGCCTATAAGGATATCTTAATATCACACTTACGGACACACGACCAACAAGAAATCATTTCAGTGTGATGTTTGTCAGAAATGCTTTGCATATAAGTCTCAATTGACAAGCCACAACATGATTCATTCTGACGAGAAACTCCATCAGTGTGAATATTGTCAGAAATGCTTTTAACGAAGAGTTATCTGAATGCACACATTCGGATTCATAATTACGAGAATCAGTGTAATTATTGTCAGATGAGGTTGCAAATAAATATAATCTGACAATACACATTCGGACTCATACACAAGAGGTCTATCAGTGTGAATATTGTCAGAAATGCTTTACATGGAAAAGTCATCTGAATTTACACCTTCGGATTCACACCAACGAGAAACCATTGCAGTGTGATTTTTGTCAGAAATGCTTTACATGTATGTCTCATTTAACAAGACACAACAGGACTCATTCAGAGAAACCCCATCAGTGTGAATATTGTCAGAAATGCTTTTTAACGAAGAGTCATCTCAATTCACACATTCGGACTCACACAAAAGAGAAACCTTTTCAATGCGAATATTGTCAAAAATGTTTTGCAAGGAATGGTAACCTGACGAGACACAAGCGAATTCACGAAAAATAGTAACTGTATATAAATGTAATGCTTTGCATTAGAATGAACCACAGCAAAGTGCTTTGCATAAGGATACATTTATCACACGTATCGGAGAGTCGGACACACACCACGAGCGAGAAACCATTTCAGTGTGATGTTGGTCAGAAATGTTTTACAAATAAGTCTTATTTTGTCAGACACAGCAGAATTCACTCACTCAGAGAATCATTGTCAATATTGTCAGAAGTGTTTTGCACACAAGAGTACCTTGATCGGCTTGATAACACATTTCCGGACGCACACCGACGAGAAACCGTTTCAGTGCGATGTTGTCAATTGTCATACTTACTTTACAAATAAATGTAGGCCTACATGTAATTTGAAAGACAAAACCAGTGTGAATATGGTAATAAAATGTGATACATTAGGTCACGCGTTCGAAGCTCGTCTCCTGATTTTAGCTTTCGCGACATGATTTTACCTTTACAATAGTATATTTGCTTGTATGCCCTCCTAAGGTAGTAGAACTATGGTAAAAATATACATTTTCTGTACGTAAATTGCATGAGAATCAAATTTGTCATGAAATTATGGAAGGACCAAGTGCTAAAAGGGAATGATGCTAAAAGGGAATGATTCATAATATTCGGGATTTAAAAAAAATTTAAGATCCATTATTTGTTATACCTACCCCTATCATTAATTACTTGACATATTTGAATTCCTCATGAAATTGGGTGTCTACCCCCTCTCAACTACTAACCTAAGACCCTTACTATTTGGCGCCAAAATCAATATAAATGACCCCTCTCAACTAAAGTAACTAACCCAATATACTGGTGTATCCAAAACTGATTTTAAAGACATTTGAAAGGGGGTCTTAGGTCGTAGTTTACCCCCTTCTCAAACTAACCTATTAAGACCCTTACTTTCTGGCGCCAAAATCGATATGAATGACCGCTCCTCCTCTCTCAACTACTAACCCAAAATCCTGGTGTATCCAAGAACTGATTTTAATGACATTTGAGAAGGGGTCTTTGGTTAGTATTTACCCCCCCCCCCCCCCCCTCAACTACTAACCCAAAATCCTGGTGTATCCAAAACTGATTTTAAAGAAATTTGAAAGGGGTCTTAGGTTCGTAGTTTACCTCGTTCTCAAACTAACCTAAGACCCTTACTTTTTGGCGCCAAAATCGATATAAATGACCCTCCTCCCCTCTCAACTACTAACCCAAAATCCTGGTGTATCCAAGACTGATTTTAATGACATTTGAGAAGGGGTCTTTGGTTAGTAGTTAACCCCCCCCCCCCCCCCTTCGCAACTACTAACCCAAAATTCTGGTGTATCCAAAACTGATTTTAAAGACATTTGAAAAGGGTCTTAGGTTCGTAGTGTACCCCGTTCTCAAACTAACCTAAGACCCTTACTTGTTGGCGCCAAAATCGATATAAATGACCCCTCCTCCCCTCTCAACTACTTGCCCAAAATCCTGGTGTATCCAAAACTGATTTGAATGACATTTGAGAAGGGGTATTTGGTTAGTAGTTTACGCCGCCCCCCCCCCCCCCCCCCCCCCCCCCCATCTCAACTAGTAACCTAAGACCCTTATTTTTGGCGCCAAAATCTATTTAAATGACCTCTCCCACTTAACTACCTAGCCAAATATCCTGGTGTATCCAAAACTGATTTTAATGACATTTGAGAGGGGTCTTAGGTTCCCCCCCCCCCCCCCCCCCCCCCCCCCGCCCCCATCTCTCAACTACTAACCTAAGACCCTTAGTTTGTTGGCGCCAAGATCGATTTAAATGACCTCCTCCTCCCTTTCAACTCCTGAAAATCTGCATATCTGAATTTTTCTAGTTACAAGCTTCTAAAAATGTATACTTTTGCTTTAGATAGAAAACGTTTTATGTTAGGGCCTATAGTCATTCTTATAAATCTGGTAAATTTGGGCTGATTTTTCATGTGGACTGTGTAGCGAATAGGAGAAAGCCGAGGATCATGGCCTTATCCATAAATAATTAGTTGTTACAAGTAAACACAACACGAAAAGTTAGTCCCCTCTCAACAGTTCGTCATATCATCGTAAGGTAAAACATTTTACCAATAAAACTTAGTTATAAATAATCCTATGATTGTTTCCATAAGCGTTGTTTGAAAATGAAAGATGTCCATGACTTCATGGCTGAATGAGCTTAAATGGAAGACAAAATATGCCCTTCTCAAAAGTTACAAAAGTTATGAATGGCTTCTTACTAATGGAAAAACACCTGTGGTTGAGTGAATATTACTCTAAAATGTGTAATCAATTCATGATCATTTAGCCATGTAATTCCCGTTCTTGGCTCAGAGCTTAGCACAGTGAGTTGTGACTTTCCGGAGATATGGGGTAACTTCGGCCCACTCAAAGATTAGGGGAAAAGACTATCTAGAAATACTTAAATGTTCAAAACACAACAAAAAAGAATGGGAGAGGCATGTTATATACTTTTAAGTTGACGGTATACTTGGCAAGATGTATGAAAAATATAGTAAAAGGGCAAATAGTGAGATCTCGAACAAGATGGTACGAAGAAGGAGAAAAAAGAAGTGCGTATTTTCTTGGTCTCGAAAAATCACATAACTAAAATTACCTGACGATTCCTTGCTTACTAAGCAATGAGACATGAAGGAAGAGGAAAGTTTTTACACCAATCTGTATACAAGTTCTAGTGTTGATAGTGATGATATTAAGGGTATCTGACCATGCTGGAGAGAAACCGACATCAATGTATTGTGAAAATTGTCAGAAATTATGTGCACGGAAGTGTCACCTATTTCTCTAAGGTGTATTCACAATGAGAGTAACTGTATCGATGTAAATATTAGAGACAGTTAGAGAGTACATAACGAGGGCTGAGAGCAAAAAGGTCCTATGAATTTGTGCAGTGCTTTATATCCAAAGAAGATTTCTTGTCAGCCCCAGCATGCTTTAGCATTACATACTGCTGTCCCTATACAAAGGACGTTCCAACTGTAAAGTGTCAACCCCCCCCCCCCTCAATCATTCAAGGACAGTAACCTATAAAATAAGTGGAGAAAATACCGATTTGGTTAAATTTCTTCTTTGATGGACCAAGGAGGTAGTGTATAACATAGTATTGAAATAAAAGACGTTTATGGTAACATGCACTTAGTTGCTTCCGGGAACTTTTTCAGTTTCAGTTTATTTGTTTTCATCTCGGTAAACATATACAATAACAGTTATTTATAAATACAAATATACAGGAGATGTGGATGCCAGTCTAAAACGCAGAGCGTGAGGAAGATGGCACACCCAATGATATAATAATTACAAATAAATAAATAATAGTATAATACATAATATCGATAAAGGGAGTAATACAAAAGATGTAAGTTACAGCAACAGATTAATTTATACGGATCGTAGATACAGTGTATAGGGTGTTTCTCAGGTGTCAGCAATGGCTCAGTTGTCAGCAATGGCTCAAGATCGCCAAAGCTGGAGGAAACTTGTAGTCGCCTGCTCCGCAGCCGAATGATGATGATGATAGGGTGTTTATACAATGAGATTACTATAATAATAAGCTGTGTGAATACATACATTAAAAATGAGGGTTTGTTTGTTTGTTTGTTTGTTTGTACTTACAAGAGGTACATTGTGGGTGTAGATATGAGTACGATTTGACATTGTGGGAGTATTTCGGCATTGTGGGGGTACCCCCACAATGAACAGTTTCCAAATGGTATAAGACGATACTGCGAGCGTGTTAAAAGCAACAACAAATATACCCCCAGAACGATTTGTTTGTTTTGTGTGTGTTATTTGTCATCTTAATACATACACTTTGCCACCCCAACTATATGAATGGCGCCATCTATACGGTCAGAAGTCACAAACTGGTCCAAAAAAATGTTTCACTTCTAATAATGTTGAGAAATGCACCAATTCTGATTAAACGGGACAAAACTTAAAGGAGGTGTCCCGCAAGCATAAAAGTGTGCATTATATGTTAGAAAAATAACTATCGAGCCCAACTTTTGTAATTATATAGAACAAAACACCACACTTAATGACAAAAACAAATAAAAACCGCAATCTCTTGACATGCATTTTTTAAAATTCGCGGCGATCGAAAGTCCCAGTGTCGATGATGTCATAGTTATACAATGCACATGCGCAAATTTTAGCACCGATACCCATGACGTCATCGAAACCGGGACTTTCGATCGCGCGAATTTTAAAAATTGCATGTTGAGTGATGGCAGTTTTTATTCATTTTGTGACTAGTATGGTGTTTTGTCTATTATAATTACGTCATTTCGCTCGATAATTATTTTTCTTACAAATAATGCTCAATTTTGTGCTTGCGGGACCCCCTTCCTTTAAGTTTTACATACTTAATGACCCACAAACTATATATTGTTGGAAAGCTTATGATTCAAGGTTTTCATTTTTGCAAAAAAGAATCAAATTATACAGGGTGTGTAACATTTTTACAGGGTGGAACATAAAAAGTTGATAGTCACCAAATCAAAACAACCGCAGAAGGTGCTACCAAATTTGCTAAGAATCACCTGCCAAAATGTACACAGGAAAAGTACAGGGTGTCTAAAATTATGATGAAATAATGCATAAAATGAAGGTTTGTATATAATATTCTATGAAATTTAGTTAGCATGGACTATTTAATTAAAGGAAAATGGTTATCAAAATGAACTACATGAATATCATTAAAGTTCCTTTTATTTTGAATGGCAGGGTGGTCCAAAATAGGTCTAAATAGCAAATTGTTCATAAATTTATGAACAATTCTGTGAAGAAACACTTCTGTTTTTTTAGTTAAATGTTTTACTACCCAGGGTAGAAAAGGACCGAAGAGTCACACAAATGAAATAGAGAGACTGCGATTTGGCCATTGTTTAATCAATAAAATGAATAAAACTGTGTATTTTTTTACATTAAAACACTCCCTGAATTGAACATCATATTCTAGTAGAGAATGTCTAGATAACAATTCAATA